>JAOTRR010000002.1:6504889-6517221 GCA_028570945.1 Gogo arcuatus
ATATCTTGGGTTCATACTGTCTGCAATGAAATACAAGACAAAGTAAATTTAGAAACTGTTTTCTAATTTTATTTGCGTGTTCCATACCTTCCCAACTTTTTCTGATTTAGGGTTGTAAGATGATTATAATGTATTATTAGCAATTACAGGTGGCATCCCCTGATTTATTATTATTATTATTATTTATTTTATTTTTTTTGCAAGAGGTGGGGTCCTATAAGTTATTAATAAGTCATTATATGATGTTCATTTGTTCCAGTTTAGGCCTAGCACTACATATTTAAAGAAGCTAAGTGAAATACCAGAAGAGCACAGTGCAGGTTACCTGGTGTGCATAATATTTCATAGTATAAAATACTTCAACAGGCAGAATTCTCAACACCGCTAATGGCCCACACCGACACACAAAAATCAACTCTGTGGTCAAGTGACAACACATTTGTATACTGGTTTTGAAGACAATGCTGTTATACAAGTTAGGAGGCCCTTGACAAATCGGGGTGGAAAAAACTTGTGGGTTCCTCATGAACTTATAGCCCTTTGATTGTGGGTAGTTAAGAGCGACTTTACATGGAAGCTCTGCCTTGTTTCGTAAGCCATCCTTGTTAAGTTACAGATTATTACAGAACGTTATTGTTAAATGGAACAAAATGATATAAGAAGGGCCAGAAGTTATGGCTGAAAGAAATTGCACATACCTTTTAGAGCATCCACACCAACATCTAAGTAAAACTAATTACTGTAAATTGGACCGGTGTGTTTTGGTACTTTGTTGACTGGACAGGCTTTTTTTTAACCAGTCATGTTATAGGTCATTTCCCTAGGTGGCCTGAACAAATGCCATTTCAGACTAGAGTTAACCAAAATGAATGCAAGGAATTATAAAATTATAGCAACCTTATTGAGCAGTTTAACTTTTTTTTTTTTTTTTTTTTTAATGCATGTATTTTAGGCAGATACCACCAGCTTGAAAACCTTCATCTCCGCTGCTCAACTTGCACACAGAGGAACCGTCAGAGACGGCCTTGCCCTCTCCACACTTACCCCTGTTCGCGCCAGAGATGTGGAGAAACCCAAAAAGAAGCTCACCATCATGTCCAAGAAGGACTATCCCCTCACATCTAGCTTCCCCTACTCTCTGGAGCAGCTGCAAGTGTCTTACTGCCAGCTATCCAGGGTGGACATGCGCATGCTGTCTCTAAAATCACTGCGAACACTTGACCTCAGCAATAACCACATCAAGAAGCTCCCAGACACCATCGGTGACCTCTGTTTCCTGACGGAACTGATTCTCCACCACAACCACTTGGAGAGCTTCAGTGAAGCACTGTGCCTGTCCAGTCTCCAGAAATCTCTGCAGCATCTGGACCTGAGCCAAAACCACCTAAAATTGCTGCCTGCTTGCTTTTGCAAGTTGCGTGAGCTTGTTTGGCTCAAACTGGATGGCAATGAGCTGGTACAGCTGCCCTTTCACATAGGCCAACTTGCCAAGATACGTTTCCTGTCAGCTGCCCAAAATAAGCTCACCATGCTGCCTGGAGACTTCTGCAAGCTGTCACTGGAGAACCTGGACCTGTTTGGGAACCCCTTTCCTCAGCCCAATCCTCTCGATCACAGCATTCAGCTCACCTTACCTCTCACTCTGGAGGAGCTGGCCTCTAGAGCTGTGCTCAACTATAGGTAATTATTTTTAACTGCATCTCTTGAACAAATGTCTAAAAGATAGATGGCTGGTACTGCTTTTTTTAATCTATAGAATGTATTTTTGTCCATTTTTAAGAATAGTTGTATACTATGCTGTGTTAAATCCACACAAGCAAGATTGAGATTCCTGAAGGTTTTTAAATATGCAGCTTTCATCATGATAAACTGCCAGCTGTACACCTTCCTTACTTTGATTTGGTCCATTAGCTTCAGGTTCACTGTGAAAGTAAAGGAGCAAATTTTAGGCACCAGACCTGTCTTGAGGGATTGGTTATGGTGTAAATTTCAGTTTTTACTGAACTTACCCCTACTGGAAAGTGCTAATATGACTTTAGTCATGTGCAAACACTTGTAAAGTAATGCCCCCCCCCCCCCTTTTCTTCGCAACAGAATCCCTTACGGACCTCATCTCGTTCCCTTCCACCTTTGTGGCAACCTGGAACTGGCAAAGGTGTGCAACTGTGGCTGCACCTGTGTAAGCTCCTACATACAGACGACTGTGAGCATGAACCTGCACCAAGTCTCTCAGACTGTGGTGCTAGTGGACGACATGGGAGGCACAGAGGCTCCCATTCAGCGCTATTTTTGCTCACTCTCATGCTACTGCCAGTTCCTAGATGGCTGTGTGCAGAGAGGCTTGACCTGAGAAGACTCGAACATCCTTGAGAGAAGAAGCTCTTCCTAAAAATTCCTGTTGACAGCAGCTCTAACAGCAGTTCCCATACTCACACAGAGAACTCTTTTATAATCAGCAATCCTGGTTGCTGTGGTGTATCCAGGTTCTGCTTGTTTGTTACAGTTGTGTGTGGTATTGTGTGATATTGCCACATCAGTAATGGATTAGCTACAGGTCAGTGTTAGCCCATCAAGAAACATCACCTGGCATGAACTACCTTGTGGTCTCAGTCACAATTTATTATTATTTTTATTTCAAATTGACACCCTAAGATAGGAAGTTACAAGTTTTATTGTTCAGCGTTATTGTTTTTCTGTGTTGGAGGTGGTTTTAAAGGCAGAACCGTGATTAGCAAAACCAGGTTCTGTTATGAATTTGTCCATAATTGTCCATGATTTTATGTATGGAACTGTTGTTGTTCTTTGGATTTTGGTGTATTATCAATAAATTAACATTTTTTAAAGTACCAAATAACTAATTTCACATTATGTTGAACAGATTACTAGACAGGTCATCTCATGACATACTGTTAATCCCCTTAGAGCGGAAAGAAATGGAACAATTGATTTTATTTTACCTTTTAAAACAGGATTTCATGTACATTTAATGGTGGTTACTGAAAACCCATGACTTAAATATTACAGAAATTGAGTAGGTCAGCTGTTGTCTTTAAGTTTCATTTATAGAAGTTTGCATCCCCACTGACGAGCATTACTTAATTTTCATGTGCCTCATTGGAAACAGGGACAGCACACTGCAACTAGGTGAAGATAAAGGAGATATGGCTCCCCAAACGTTAAGGACAACTTGGAGTTAAACTCTCGAGAGTATATACAAAAGGCAGTTTACATCTGTCTGTGGGCTGCATTTGGCCCTGGGGCTGGACTTTTTACACCCCTGGCTTATGACAAAGCACATAAGATTTATACACTGGACAAAATTTTGTTGGAAGAACACTACTCATTTCATCACCACCCCTAACAAAGGGTCCCCACACTCCTGTAGGATTGGAAATAAGCCATGTCCCAAAATACAAACCTTTTGGAAGGGGTTAGGATCAATTGCTTTTAGGCACCAGAGGAATTTATTTAAAAAATTACAAGAACCAACTGTTGTTAAAGGCTGAAAGAGAAACCTGGCCAAAGAATGTGAATGACAATTTTGGAGATACATAAGATAAAGGAAGGAAATAAAAGCCTCATGCTGAGACTCAGAAAGAAAAACAAAGCAGAGAGAATGGCTTTTATTTGTTTACTGTTAATGTTTACGTACAAGTCAATATTTTTCATTTTAATTCTTTAGATGGGTATTTATGTCAAGCATTAGTGATTATTAATTACTAGATCATCACTAACAAATGTATAATAAACGAATAAAATAAAAGTTAAGCACATGATCAAACATGTTGGCCATAAATTCACATAAGTTAGTCACGTTGTTAGTCAAGCTCAAACCATAGAGTGTTCTGGAAGGAGAGGGCAGCAGAAGTGGTATGGTCAGTAATAATAACCTCACTGCCATCTTCAGGGTTTATCTCTCTAAGGATGGCAGGAGTGGTAATACTGAAGCCTGTTTTGCTCTGTTTGGAATAATCAACATTATCCGCTTGGTCATTCAGTGGCACTAGGGTAGAATTGAGTTTGGTAGAGCTATTTTGATCTTCAGAAAATGCCCCCATCACTTTAAGTCTGCATGAACCCTTTACAGTGTCTTTTTCTAATGGAGAATTCAGTTGGTTTGGCCCATCACTGATGACTGATGGTTCCACCTCGGATTTTCCCGTTTCCCAATTGGATGGGTTGGCAGGACTATTTTGAACATCATATAATGCTTCTTCCAAATGTGATGCAGTCTGTTTCATTTGTGACTCCACTACAGGAACCTCGAGTTGTGACCCATTTTCTATTTTAGGTTTTACAGGAGGTGAAATGACAGAAGGTTGTACTGATTTAGTGCCTGAGGGAAGGTTCTCCTGTAAAACAAGTTCAAGGCAAGAGTTATTATTCTGTATGTGACAGGGACATCCAATCTTCATCCAGAACAGGCTGGTGTGGCAGCATGTTTTCATTCCAATCAAGCAGAAGCCACACCTGAGGGTTGATTGAAGCCCATTAAACAGGTGGAATCAGCTGTGGCTTCTCTTGATTGGATGAAAAGCTGTAGCCACACCAGTCCTCTGCGGATAAGACTGGACATCCCCAATATATGATCAGTTTAGAAAAGGGTGCATGTGTGCTCTAAATAGACATTTCATATCAATGTGGCTTTTAATAATTACAAGCATATATGAAGCTGAAGATGGTTCTTGGTAAACCTAATATCTCTTACCTTGTCTTGATTATTTTCAGTCTCTTTATTAGTATGAGGCTCTAAGGACTTCTCTTGGGTACATGTATATGCACCGGGAAGGAAACCCTTTTTTGGCCCATTCATAGCATTTTCCGATGAACTGGATGTCCCAGTGTTATTTATTTCACAAGTGAGTGTTGCATCTGCCCTGGCCAAATGTAAAGGTTTAGATTTGGATTCCAAAGAGTTCATGTTATAACTTTCTACCTCACCAGCAGAGAAATGTGCATCTTCTTCCTCCTCCTTTTCTTGTACAGGTCTGGGTTCCTGAGGCTGTGCTTCACAACTTGCCTCTGAGATGTTCAGCTCACGCTGTTCATCTTTGACCAGTTGTGTTTCATATACTACTTCATCTACTTTATCTGCACGTACCATCATATCCCTATCATCACTTTCAGGCTGATTCTCCTCAAAATGAATCACGGCAGGGTTCTTAGCTGGCTGTACAGCTAGAGTTATAGTAAGCTGTTTTTTAGCCTTGTTGAATTTAGCATCTCCTTTGTCATCATCCACAGGATAGGATAACTGTAGCTCCAGTTTGTAGTTTGGCTTTTTAGACTCTAAAGTCAGCTTTCTGTCAGTCACGTTTAGGTCAACATCTGCTGCTGATTTGAGAAGTGGTAAATCTATGGTAATGACCATCTCTTTTGGACGTGGACTTGGAGCTGAATGTCTGGAGCATCTGTAGTCCTGCAGATCCACCAGTGATCTATACTTGATAGTGTAGTGTGGTTGTATAGGCAGTAAAGAACTTTGTTTGACAGGACTTTGGGTAAGAGAAGACGAGGGAGGTTTGAGATTTTTGGTTGACATAGTGTCTGGGTAAAGTATAGGAAAAGCTTCGTCATGAGGAGAGGATTCTTCCTTCCTGGGCTGACCAGGGATTGGTTTACGTATTACAGCGGGCTGAGGCACACCTTTGTATTGGATATTTTTCAATAACTTCTTGGCTTTGCCCAGTGTGACTTTAAAGGCATCCTCCACCCCTTGTGTGGCAGCGCTGTTCACAAGTTTCATGAATCTTGTGTTCTTGCCTGCCATGTAGAGTGTGTCTGGATGAAAAACGACATCGTATATCATGCACGTATTGCCTTTACTGTCTCTATCAGGCCTGCCAGGTGTTAGACTGTATGGCAGTGACCAGCACTGCCCAACCTGGCCATTTTCAGCCCTTCTGGCTTCACATGTGGGTTTGTTGATTAGATTATTTGAACAGATGTTGATAAAACACTTCTCTTTCCCATTCACGGTGGTCTTCAGCACATGGTGGGCATTTGGGTGGATAAATCTTACCTCCATGCCCCTCTCTTGCTCCAGCTGTGTGATTTCCTCCTCATACTTCTTCTTGTTCTCGGGGTTTGATAGTTCCTGGGCGTACTCATGGAGCAGCTCACGAAACTTCTCGTCCTTCATGGCTTTACTGAAACGGTTTATTTCGTCTGTCGTCATGTTAAGTTCTGCTAGTTTGTCGCCAACATCCATGGTAAATGTTATCTTAATTGTCCTGCACCAAACACCAAAAGAAATTCCGTGTATGTGAGCACGTACTTGGTTCTGATTCTGAAATTATCTCACAGAAATAGCTAGCTGTGATAGCAACAACTGGATAAAAAAAAAAAACTTTCAAGACGTCGAAAGAACAGTTAATATATAGCGGTGTCCTGTGGTTTGTTTAAAATTCGGAGAGAGTACAATATTAAGTCTCTCTAAAGTTTAAGAAAAGAAGCTAAAGTTTTTACATTCGAGCTTACCTCAGCGGCTCAGTGTTTACGTTACTATGGAAACCTGTTCTCTTCTACTGTGAACGTGTCTGTGTTGCCTGATTGGAAATAAATCCACCAGTTTGGGCCACTTTTGTCTGAAGGTTTACTAGGAAAACGTACAGATTTATTACAACGCGGGATGATTTTCTTTAGGAAAAAACCCCCCACAAATATGCTTGCTTTATCACATGTGTTTAATGTATTTCAATACGTTCTTTCACGCACATATCACTCAAATACTACTAGGTACATATGAACTAATTTTATCCCCAATACATTTATTTGTCCCTGATGAACAAGCCTGAGGCGACGGTGGCAAGGAAAAACTCCCTCAGACGACATGAGGAAGAAACCTTGAGACGAACCAGACTCAAAAGGGAACCCATACTTTACGTTTAAGAAAATCCCTTTCCACTGATATTAGTTTTATTGAGTTATCAATTAAATAACTGTATTTAATCCACCTAAAAGATGGCTAACTGTCGCCTCGTACTCGCTACACGCTCGACAAAAACAATGCGTGGTCACTCAGCTGGCACAACACCTGAATTATAATATTACCACATTCAGCAGTGTCCCACAAGGTTTATGTACATACCCGATGTCCCTGGGGTATTTTCAATAACATCGCTAAAATAATTTGAAAATGTCATCGTGTTTTTATTTCAAAAATTCGGCCGGAATCCGTAAATTAAACCTGGGCAAATGAGGTATCAGTATAAAGCTTATGAAATTTTCTTCAAGAAAAAGCCGATTTTAAAGTCGCCTCACTCCGTCCAAGGCCGTGCGGGACCACTGAATCTCAGGTCACCACCAAGATTCTTCTGTGCAAGTCAAGAGAGCAGACGGTTAATGGTTAGGGGAGAGCGGGGACAGTTTGTGTTCCCATAAATGAATTTCAACCAGGTTTTAGATCAACCTAATCTAAAAATCAGGTTTTAGATTACATCAGAAGTTAGATGTTGCCCCTTGGAGTAACCTACTTCATTTGGAGCCATAATATATATTTTTTAATATTAAATATCCAAAGTGTATACTCACTCACTCATTTTCTATACCACTTATCCATTGCAGGTTGTGGAGAAGCTGGAGCCAATCCCAGCCAACAGGTGGGGTACCTCCACCAATCTATTGGGGTAGTTGGTGGGGTGCCTCCACCAATCCATCGCAGGACTAATACAGAGAAAGACAGACAACCATTCACACTCACATACACACCTATGGGCAGAGTAGCCAGTTAACTTAACCGCGTGTCTTTGGACAGTGGGGGAAACCGGAGCACCCAGAGGAAACCCGCGCAGACACGGGGAGAACATGCAAACTCCACACAGAAAGGCTCCCGCCGGCCGTGAGGTTTGAACCCAGAACCTTCTTGCTGTGAGGTGACAGTGCTAACCACTGCACTGCACCACCCCCTTAAATGTATACATTATATAAAATTTGCAATATCACAGCTGCTTTAATGAGTTAAATATATAATAGTTATAAACTATTACACCCAAGTTTAATGTTTTTAAATAAGTGCCCAAACCCTATCTTCAGATTGCGACTTGTAGTCACCACAAATTGTAATCTTTTGTATTATAAACAATGTAATAGCATTCGCTAACTTTACTGAATTGTAGGGACTATAACTCTTATTTCTGGTGGAGATGAGCTCAATCGTCCAGATACGTTACACACACACATCACAGATGCTTTAGAAACGGTTGTTAGATGCTCACTAGCATCTACTGGCTTATTATTTGTAGAAAGTTTACAGAAGCTAGAGTTTGTACCAATCTTAATTTTGTTAATAAATTTGTTATTGTACTGTAAGAAAATAAGGACATCTTATTTCCCACACACTTTTTTTATTTTGTGCCTTTGGAGATCCAGCTTCTCTGAAACTAGTGTCCTATTACATTATACATTTCTGAACTTATGCAGTAGGCCATTCTTTCAATTATAGAAATAAAACAGTGACTAGACATATTGTCCATATGATGCTGTGTTTCCAGAGAAATTACTCCAGTGTTTTGACGACTTTCTGTGACTTTCTTGTTGACCTGAAAAAGGTTATCCTTTTCTGCATGATGCATCTTAGTTTTGGTGGTAAACCTGCAAGCTGGGTCTGAAACATTTTGGCACTGCTTGCAATGAAGTCCTCACATAATCTGTAATAATATAACTTTATATGATTAGTTACATGTGACATACAACATTTGTAAATAAAGCAATAGTAACATTAGCTTTAACCTCAGGGCTGTATATTGTAATTTGTCTTGTGCAGTTTACATAATGGCTTGTTTTCTTCAAATTTCTTTTAGGGCTTTTAGTAGTGCATCAGTCAGTCCTTCTGAATGTGGATATTCAAATATCTTATTTCAGCTTAAAAGCCATATATTAGAAACCTTTAGATCCAAATATCACCTATATCAGCCTAGTTTTCAGTATGTACATCACTATGTCATGTTTACACGATATTTTCTAATTTCCGAGGGGAAAATGTCAGGTAAAAGTATGACTAATAGACGTTATGACTTGAAGTGATCATCCATTTCTATCTTATTATTTAATGATTATAATAAAAATAACAATAAAAAATAAAACTTTTTTCATCAAAATAAAAGCCTTGCACATATTTGATAATGAGCTTGTACAAGACATAGTGTATTATAGTACATTTTTAATGCTGGTGACCATTTTAAAATCGAATAAGCCTCCTAAGGCAGTCTTCCAGTATTTAGGTTGACACTGAAAATATTTAATGCTAAACATCTGTCTCAAAGCTAACGTCAGCACTGGCAGGACATAAAATAAATGTTTCTTACCGTATTAGTGAGTAAGGCTGGCTTTGGAACACAAGAACGTCATTGCAATGGCCCTATAGAGAAAGTTCAAATGCATAAAATTCTAACTGTAGTCAAATCTACCAACAAATATGATACTGATTTGGGGTTTTAAGCCTTGTCCATTTGACATTTAGGATCATCAATATTAAATAATCCTGAAATATATGCTATATTGGGTGATGTGGTGGATTAGACTTACAGAGTCCACTAAAAGGATATAATCATGGCTTCCTCCAAACACAATAACATCTGAGTCCCCTCCCAGACAAGCAGTGTGCCACAGCCTAGAAAAAGAAAAGAAAAGAACTGTTTGCAGAGCAGGAATAGCAATAACAACAAATTCATTAGCCTTTATAGAAATACTTAGCAACTGGGAAACTTACAAAATATTATTTTTTTGTAGGCGTTAGCATATTGTAGATGTTATTGCAGGTTTTGGCCTGCTGATTGCAGCAAATCTTAAACAGGCTTTCAGTTTTTTTTAATTTTTTTTCAAGTCCTAATTTATCAATCAGTTATTCAATTTCAATGTTACATAAATACCTACTATATAAGTATTTAATATTCAGTAACTGCAGCAAAGTGAATAAGAGAGGTTATGAGGGTTAGGTAGTTAGGAGGGTGAAAAATGCCAGTGGGTTGTGGGAGTTAATTCCTGACAGTTAAATTTTCTGTTTTTCCTACCGTGGTTTGTCCATGTTTGAATGCTTAATTTCTGTCCATTCATTTGACTTCAGATCAAACATCCAACCATCACCTACAAAGGAGTGTAACAGAACTGAAGACAATTATTTGATACAAACAAACACTGTATTTCACCTGGCTAACTGTCCATAATATTTCCCTAAACATGTTAAAACAAGGTGATATTGATTTACCCTGTCGTTCTACCATCAAAAGGTAGGAGAATAAAAATATAAAAATGTAGCCAAGAGTATTTTAGTTATTTTTTCTAGTCTTTATCTCAAAACAATAAGGGTATAAACAACCTGAAAACTTTTGTGGAAAATGAATAATTAAACAAGCCTCATTTCACTGCATAGACCAAAAACAATAGACTGTTTCCTGACCAGAAATTCTGGATATATCTCAAAATACACACAGATCACATGAAAATATATTGTGGATAAATTCTGAAACAAAGTGACAACTAGGATAGTTATATACAAAGATATTTAAAAATCATATCTAATAAGTGCATATCGTTTATTTTCTTTTGGTCAGGTACTATGTTCAGATTGTGTTTCCAGTGGCATGATATTATTCCAGTATGCACAATACAGTTGTATTGAGGTTCAGACATAACATTGCATTCCATATTTGCATCCAGTGAACATTCTATCTGATTATTTGTTTATTTTTAAGTTTCAAGTTGTGCTTTTTGCTCTCTTGACCTATTAATCAATGATGTGTATTGACATACATTCAGCTGAAGTGTGCATACTAGTAGCAACCGTGAAGTTGGATAGAAATGAACTAGGTAAATATAAATGCAAGTGATAATATCTTAGAGGACTAACTCACTCATAGGTCTGCAGGCCACGCTAAGTCCACCAAAGAGAAAGAGTGCTGTGTCCGAAACTGCATTTAGCGTATGCCATGAGCGGCCCAAAGGAAGTGTACTAGTTGGAACACTAAAACAACAGGAAAACATAAGAAAGTATATTATACGGCCAAAAGCATGTGGAACATCACACCCATATGTGGGCCTTTACCAAGCTCTTTCCACAAAGTTGTCTAGCATGTCTTTTTATGCTGCAACATTACGATTTCCCGTCACTAGAGCTTAGGGGTCTAGCCCAAACCTGTTCCAGTGTGCGCAAAGCAAGGTCCATAAAGACATGGTTTGCCAAGGTTGTAGTGGAAGAACTCAAGTGGCTGGCACAGAGCCCTGACCTCAACCCCGCTGAACACCTCTGGAATGAACTGGAACACTGATTGTGTGCCAGGCCTTCTCATCTGACATCAGCGCCTGAGCTCACTAATGTTCTTGTAGCTGAATGGACAGATCATCACAGCCATCTTCCAAAATCCTGTTGATGGCCATCCCAGAATAGTGGAGGCTTTTATAGCAGAAAGGGGGAACCAACTCCATATTAATGCCCATGGTTTTGGAATGGGACACTCAACAAGCACATATCGGTGCGATAGACAGATTTCCACATACTTTTGGCCATATAGTGTATACTGTTGTCATGACTTGTCATAAACATAAAGGAACATAGAGAGGAATTGCAGCCATATTTCTAAGCAAATAAAAAGTCAGACTGAGTGAGATTTCATATAAGATCCATAGCTTGTACAGAAATTTCTTACATTTCAGACCACATCCACGTAATTAAATCCAGACAATGAAGGTCACTTTTTCTTGTCTCCTGTCAAGATGAAATTCATAACAACATTCTGTAAAATACCATAAATGGATTTCTGTTGTTGTAACCACAGGGAAAAATACAAACTAAAATGTATAGAAATAATTATATTTATTATTTTTATTTATATTATTTATATGTATATTTAAGAGAACTTCACTGATCCACAAAGATTGCAAAAAGATATTCAGATATTCAAAGAGATACAAAGAGACATTCAGCAGCAAAAAGTATTAATAATAATGAAATTGTATTGAATGGGGACCTACCATTATTCGTCCGCCACAGACATATCCTTTATTACCTATGGTGGCACTGGCATGGGCAGCCCTTGGGGCAGGGGCATGCCCCTACATTAAGTAGGAATCATTAGTCAGATTTAAATTGACTGCCAAAATATTTCTAAGATTAAGAAAACATTAATTACTTTTAATTAACAATTATTCGCTGAAGGCGAAGTGAATATCCGTGAATAATAACCGAGACGAAGTCGAGGTTATTATTCACAGATATTCACTTCACCTGAGGCAAATAATTGTTTTAGTATAAACACACCGGTGATTATTTTTTTTAAAAATGGCATTCAAAAAAATAATAATTTATTTCAAACTTCAAAAGCGGCATGCAAATGTAA
>JAOTRR010000002.1:6591038-6602366 GCA_028570945.1 Gogo arcuatus
TTTTTAAATTTATTTTTTTTCTTTCTTAAAATAGTATTTTTTAATAGTAAAAAAGTATTTCTTCAAAACAACTTACATGTAGCTATTGTTTTTTAATGTGTGGAACTCCATTTAGAATCAGATCCATGGTATAAATTTTCATTAGAATAACTTATTTATGAGAAATATATTAATATGTAGTTGCTTATTCAACTCATGGTCAAAACCGTTAATAGCAGTTAATATTACATAAAAACCTAAAGTATTTCTTGAATGAAATTAATTTACTTTATACATTTCACTTCACTTATCATGCAGGGTGAAACAAAGATACTCAAGCTGAAAAACCTTCGACCTCAGGACTATGCCAACTACACATGCACTGCTTCAGTGCGCAATGTCTGTGGCATCCCTGATAAGAGTGTACTCTTTCAGCTCACCAACACAACAGGTAGGATATCCCCTGATAAACTTACACACTGACAAAGATACCAAGATTTCATTCAAGTTCAGTCCTGTGTTGTATGCTTAGTATGTTGCTGGGAGATTGCCTGATTGTACATACCATTGGGTCAATGTACTCTGCAATGCAGTAGCCTCAAATATGTAACATGCTCTAACAACAAATAGGTTTGAGCTGAACAGGGTAAATGTTGATTGCTGCCTGTTGACTGCTGTAGAAAACTCCTTTGCACTGCTGTTTCATCACTCCCTCACTAGTTGATTAACAGTATTCTAAAATATAGCTGCAAGCAGTTATGAGGGGGCCAAGCAAGCCAGCAGGGTAGAGTTGCCATGGCAACTAGATCTGATAATGTTAAAAGTGTGGCTGTAAGCACTGATAGTAAGTTTTATGACCAAAGATTGGGATTAACTGAGATATGAGCTCCTGTTTGGTGGATTTGCCACTAAATCCAATGTTCAACCACACAAGAATGAATTTTTTAAGGCAAACACATCAACAGTTATTGGACAAAACACGCTTTTACTTATTGCAGTGCCCCCTTCCCCCCCAGTGGTCAAATGAAAAGTTTTTTTTTTTTCAGGCCCTCAGGAAGGGGTAGTGAGTTTGTGTATTGTTTTTTCTGAGTTTTGTGCTGATACATTAAACGGTTGCTGAGATATGACCTCACTTCCTGTTTGGTGACTTTGCCGCTGATTTTGATTGACTGTAGTGGACAAATGGTTTTGAAAATCAAAAATCCACATGATAATGTTTGTGAAGCATATTTGGTGAAAACTGGACAAAATTTGTGGCCTGTGAAAATTTAAAAACCTTTTCATAAAATCCAATATGGTGGAACACCCGTTATGGTGTAATTGACATCATCGAGTGCATTGAACTCGGCTTGAACCATGGAATCCAACGGTACCACATTTATGAAAAACATGCATACGGTTCAAAAGTTATATGCATAAAAGCTTTTCCACATTTGACCAGTTGGTGGTGCCAGAGCACTCGAGGTGCAAACATAAAACTGGGTGAAAATGAGGAGACTGTCAGTGTACCAAATTTCAAAACTTTTTACCGTAGGGTTCTATGGGCTGCTATAGACATCTTAGCCAGAAGAAGAAGAAGAAGATGATGATGATGATGATGATGATGATGATGATGATGATGATGATGATGAATAAGAAATAGTAGAAACACTATGGGTGCCCACGGAGGTTCACTGCTTGGCCCTCAACTAACCACCTACAATATGTGGCCCCTGCACTCTTTATTAGTGAGCATCACTTTCCTTTTGCTGATGACATGACTTTTCTGCAATCTTTTACTTTTCTTTCTCTCTGACTGTCTGCTTGGGTGTGTGCGTGTCTGTGCAATGCAGAAATGGGTACAAATGACAGCTGAATGGGGGTTTTAATCTACACTTTCATTTTACTCAGTTCAGATAGTTTTGGCCATTTTGAATGGCATATTGTCAGAGAAAAAAAATAAAGTTAAAGCTAGGTTAGGCAATTTATTTTAGAAGCATTTTTTGATATTTCTTGAAATTGTCTTTACATCCAGACAGCAATTAATAAATTAAATGCTCTGACAATAAAAAGAAAAAAAAAAAGCCATCATATGTGGCAATCTAGGAGCTGTAAAACGCATGTCCAATCATTTCATTCAGTCCGCATCAAATGATTGGATGGCCTACCTGCTTGTCTACCTACCTGTCTGCGTACGTGCATACCTGCGTGCACTCTGCCTGTGCACTCATTATGCATGACCAGAGTCTTCCACAAGGCTAGACAGGCATATTGCTAAAGCTAGAGAGCTAGTCACACAAGAATGTTATACCTACAACCGCTTGCACTTCTAAACAAAGCAAAAAAAGAAAGGCTGAACTAGAACAGGCTACGAAGAAAGAGGTTGGATAAAACAAGAGGTCAATCTGACAAACCAACAGCTGAGGGAGTTGAAGGGTGTGAAAAGTGATGCAAAGGTTGCTCAATTTCTGTTGGACAGGTAATTATCTGTTTTGTTTTGTTTTTTTATTTATGGGGAATTTGTTATTTTCCTGAACTATGTAGCCAACGTAGCTAGCTACTCTCTCTCATGGACTCATCTTCCAGCAGTAGTCAGGCAGTGCACATTTATGTGTTTTGGAGGAGTGGCTTTGGAAGGAGGTGGTTGGATTTTTCGGTTGGATACTTTCAAAATCTAGCTTACCCTTAATGGTTTCTCCAACATTACCTACCCTACCTTACCTTTAACCAATACACAGGAATGGTTTATGCCTTCTGAAAAATGTGCCAGAAATAGGAAGTATATAGTACAAAAGCGAGAAATAAGAAAACGCAAAACAAGAATAAAGAATGTGAGTATAAGACATACTAAGCATCTTGTGCCAGTTTTTTTTTTTTTTGGGCACAATTAAGCCACAATCTACATGAAAAATGTGTATTATTTATGAAAGGACCTTATAAGCATAAACATTTTATGAACTATGCAACAACACTCAAAAGTACTTATCAAAAGCACTTATTTTCCTCATACAGTTGAGGCCAAAAGTTTACATACTACACCTATGCTAAAGATATTCCGTCTTAGTTTTTCACAACTCCACACTGTAACACTTCAGGGGAGTTGGGAGACCCAAGGATGAAGACAGATGGGGTACGTTGAGTCGCTTTATTCACCTTTACTTTCAACTTTTGCTTTTCAGCTGTTTTTCCACCACCTGGGACAGAACAGCCCCCAGACCTCTGTCTGATGTGTCAGTCTGCAAAGTAAAAGGGAGAGAAAAGTCAGGGGAGTGTAATAGTGGCCCACCACACAGTGCAGCTTTTACCTGAGTGAAAGCCTGTTGGCATGACTCCGTCCACTGGACTGGACCTGGTGCTTCCCTTTTATTGAGATCAATCAGCAGGCTGGTGATGTCCAAATAGTTAGACACGAAACTGTGATAATAGCCAGCCAGCCCCAGGAACTGTCTCAGCTCCTTTTAGGTCTTAGGTCTTGGGCAGGTTGCAGTCACTGCAGTCTTATCAATTTGGGGATGCACCTGCCAATGACCCAAGTGGAAGCCTAGATACCATACTTCCACCCACCCGATTGCACACTTCTTTGGGTTCACTGTGAGCCCCACACATCTCAACAACTTCAGAACAGTCCTCAGATGTTGCATGTACTGCTGACAATCATTGCCATAAACGATAATGTCATCTAGATAGGCCGCAGTGTAGGCGGTATATGGGTGGAGGATTCTGTCCATGAGCTGCTGAAACGTCGCAGGGGCTCCGAATAACCGAAATGGAATGGTGACAAATTGGTGTAAATGAATGGAGTGGAAAAGGCTATTTTTTCATGTGATAATTGAGTCAAGAGGATTTGTCAATATCTCTTCCAGTATTGAATAAAAGCGAGCCGCACCAAACCGATCAAGCAGTTTGTCAATGCGTGGCATCGAGTATGGGTCAAATTTAGACACCGCATTGACTTTAAGGTCTACACAGAACTGTACCGACCTGTCCGTTTTGGGAACCAAAACCACTGGGCTGCTCTAATTGCTGTGACGCCTCGATTATTCGCATATCGAACATGACCTGGAGCTCATTCTGAATTACATTTATCTTGTGCTTGGGTAGGCGCTAGGGGCGGCTACTCACCACCACCCCTGGGGGCGTCTCGATGTGGTGTTCTAAGATATCAATATGACGAGGGAGAGGCGAGAACATGTCCGAAAATTCCGTTTGTAAGTTGGCAACCTCCATGACTTGGGACAGTGAGATGTGGTCTCCACAGGCGACCAGGGTAGATTGAGTGGCTACTTTTGGATTTACCTCCCATCCCAGCTCCTCCCTCTCAGGGACCACCATCACGAAAGCCATGGGGACTACCTCATTCCATAATTTAAACAGATGGTATATTTGCTGTGATCCACCTCTATCCATTCGTTTCACCTCATAGTCAACGTTCCTGACTCGCCATGTGACCAAGGGGCCTTGCCACTTGGCGAGTAATTTTGAGTTCGATGTGGGTAATAAAACGAGCACTTTAGCTCCTGGCATGAATTTCTGTAGGCACGTGCCCCTATTATACAGCCTGAGATTGATGTTCTTGTGCCTGTACCAAATTCTCCTAGGTTATGTGACTCAGTGTATTGTGTTTTGCTCGCAGGTCAAGAACGTACTGAATTTTGTTTTTACTTTTTCCTTCATCCCAATTTTCCCTGATGACGTCCAGGATGCCATGAGGTTTGCAATGATACAATAATTCAAATTGGGAGAACCCTGTGAAGGGTTTGTCTCAATTTCGAGTGTCTTCCCACACAAACTTACAAATCATGTTTTTCTCTTCTTTTTTCTCTCCTCGGTTGACACTGAAACAGAAGACACACACACACACACAAACACTCATCACTGTTAATCAGTCCCAGGTGTAATCACTTTGCCACTCACCTCCCACGACCTTGCTCTCCATTCACAAACCGATGCTCGACTGTGCCTCCGCCTCCACACACACCTTTCATATTACCATACATTTCTTTTGGCAAGTCAAATAAAGCATTTGCTTTGTTTCCCATGAGAGGTCATTTTAAAACAATTGACTAGAAACAGATTTATTTCAGCTTTAATTCACAGTATCAGAATTCCAGTGGGTCAAAATGTAACATACACCAATTTGACTTCTCCCTAAATGTCTCGGTGATTCCAGAAATTGATGTAATGACTTTTAGAAGTTTCTGATAGGCCAGTTGTCATAATTAGGAGTTAATTGGGAGTGCACCTGTGGCTGTATTTAAAGATAGTGCCTTTTTGCCCATGATACCATGGGAAAATCCATACAACTCAGCCAAGACCAAAAAGAATTGCAGACCTCCAAAACTCCTTACGAACAATTTCCAAACAATGGAAGGTAACACAAGCGTATGTACAAACAATTGTATGCAAAAAAAAAAAAAAACTTGGGACCATAATGCTTCTATTTGACACTGCATCATTCAGGAAGTAGGCACAATTTGATTTTCCAAGAATGAATGAACTTTGGTCCAGAAGGTTCAACTGAACCCCAAGAAAGCAACAAAGGAACTGGTGAAGGAGTTGGAGGCATCAGGTCCCATAGTATGTACATCCACAACGTTGAGTTTGGGTATGCAAAATCCAGTCTAAAATTTGCAGGAGGATTATCTTGAGGAGGATTATCTAGAAATACTGAAGCAAAACCTCAATACATCAGTCAGAAAGTTAAACCTGAAAGTGAAAGGATTGAAGTGGCCATCACAAAGCTGTGAATACCATAGAAAATTTGTGGACTGAATTGAAAAAGCGTATCCAAGCAAGGAGCCCTGCAAACCCAACTGACTTACACCAGTTCTGTTAGGAGGAATGAACAAAAATTCCAAAATATTTTGAGAAGCTTGTGGAAGGCTACCCCAAGAGTTTGAATCATGTTAAGCAATTAAAAGGCAATGCCACCAAATATAAAAACTGAAATGAACCTGTCTCTAAGCTATTATTTTGTCATTTCTTCTTATGGAATGTAATGACGGTGGGCCGGCAGCCGTCTTCTCTCTCTTTGCAGGCGCTCCTCACAGTATCGCCACTGTGGTTCTGAAAAGACAGCACCCCACTCTCTGCGCTCAGCAGTGACAGTTCAGCACTACCAGCAGAAGACAGCGCCTAGTGCACACATGAGAGGAAGAGCAGTTTAATGCAGCATGGCTGGCAGTCACTAATGACAGTGTGCGCATTCACCCTCTACGAGGCACGAAGAGAATATATAAGGGCCGTTCGCTGTGCATGAGTGTGGTATGTCTTGCTGAATGTTATCTCTGACCCACTGTATCTCTTGTTTCCAGATACCAGTTCTGATGATGCACTGCCTTGCTGGAAGAACTGTAGAGAGAACCTCCAGCATCTCTAAAGGACAAGACTTTCACTCCTCATACCCTGGGATTGTTCAACACCCTCCCCCCACCAAGAACATCACGACCCACACCAACTGCTCACCTCACAAGGCAATTAAAAAAGAATAAAAAGCACCGTCTTTTGCACCTCACCACTGTTGTCCTTGTGTTTGTGTCACATCCCGCCACTAGGGGGCTACACTGGCGGAGAATGTGGGCAGGTTTCGCAGACCCCGGCACTCCGGCCATGGACCCTGTGGTGAGACACCTCCTTGACATCAGCGTGCAGCAGGGGCAGCTGTTTCAGGAGCTGGCCCATAGCTTATACACCGTCACCCAGGAACTACTGAGCCTAAAGCATACACCATTTGCAGCCGCAGTCCCCCTCCCTGACACCACCCAAGACGCTCAATGCCTCCTCACCAAGCTCAACACAGATGACGACGTTTAGGCATTCCTGGGGACCTTTGGGAGGGTCGCAGAAAGACAGAGCTAGCGACCCTGGGAGTGGGCTCATATCCTTGTCCAGCTCCTCACCGGCGGAGCACAGCGGACCTACCATGCCTTCCCACTGGCCGAAGCCGAGGAGTACACTATCCTCAAGGAAGAGATCCTGGCCCGCTGCAGGCTGTCCCCCACCCGAGCCGCCTCCGAGTTTCACCCCTGGAGTTACAGGCTGGGTCAAGAGCCCAGAACACAGATGGATTACCTCCTGCGAATCACTCGGAGGTGGCTCCAACCAGACCAGCTAACCCCCACAGAGATCGTAGAGCAGGTTGCCCTTGACCACTTTCGGTGGAGCTTGCTGGGTGAAGAGAGGAGAGCTGTGGGGATGAAAGCGGCGCAAACCCCCAGGGACATGGTCTCCATGTTGGAGTGCACCCTAGCCACCCTGGAGATGGGGAGGGGGGAGAGGAAGACCTCAATCCAGCTTGAGCCCCACCATCGCTTCACCCAGAGCCATGGGGCACCTCGAATGGCACAGGAGGGCCCCCTACCGCAGCCCTCACCTCGGGACGAGCTGATGCCCACAGAGCCGGAGTGTCATGTTCCAGCTAGGCCCTTCAAGCCCTGGTTGGTGGGGTGTGCCCTACACACCGACCCCCAGCTGCTGGCTCACACCATCACCCTCCGGCTGGACAGCACCCCTGTGCCTGCATTGTTGAAATCTGGGGAACGCTATGACCCTGGCTCGTCCCTTGGCCCTGACTCAGACCTCCCTGCCCTGTGGAATCCTGGCTGTCACCTGTGTGCACAGGGATGTGAGAGGGGTCCCCGCTGCAGAGGTCTAGATAGGAGGCCAAAGAGGTGAGTGGCCAGTAATGGTGGGTCTAATCCCTGATCACTGGCTGGGGTTTCCTGCCTCTTTGGGTACCCCAGAGAGGAGGAAGAAGAGAAGGGACTCCAGAAGGTCACAGCAGCAACAGCACGCCCTGCCAGCCGGCTCTGGAACTGCACTACTGGCTGTGGGAGAGGCAGCAGCTGCAGAAGCCGGAGCCGAAGGTGAGCCCTCCATACCCATTATCTCTCTCTCTACCTTGTCTCAGCAGGCTGCAGAGGAGGGGAACTTTGGAAAGGAGCAAAGGAGGATGGCTGGCTGAAGCACTGCTGGGGCCAGGTGCTGCAGCTCGATGGGGAGAGCCTGCACCCCAACCAGGGGCTGCCCCTGGAATACTTCCTGGTTTGGAAAGGGCAGGGCTGCTGTATTACCACTGCAACTGCCGGGGCGAGCCCTGTGACCTCCTCGTTGTCCCCAGTTCCAAAATTGACTCCATCATGCACCTGGCCCACGCCCACCCGCTAGGTGGCCACCAGGGACCCCAGAACACACTGGAGAAAATCCAGGACTGGTTCACTCTGCCAGCAGTGCCCTCAGTGCCAGCAGACTTCCCCCTACAGGCCAGCACCGGCCCCGCTGATACCTCTGCCCATCATCGGGGTCCACTTCAAGCAGGTGGGCATGGATCTCGTAGGGCCGCTATCTAAGTCTGCCCAGGGCCATGAGTACATCTTGGTGAGTGTCGACTATGCCACCCAATACCCAGAGGCCGTCCCTCTGCGCAAGGCCATGTCAAAAAATATTGCCAGGGAACTGATGCTCCTCTTCAGCCTGGTCGAAATCCCCAAGGACCTGCTCATGGATCAAAGCACGCCCTTCATCTCCAAACTCATGATGGACCTGTGTCGGCTGCTGCAGATCATACATCTTAAAACCTTGGTCTACCAGCCTCAGACCGACGGCCTTGTGGAGAGGTTCAACCAAACCCTGAAGCGCATGCTGAAGAGGGTGGTAGATGAAGATGCACGGGACTGGGACCTACTCCTCCCCTACGTCCTCTTCGCTGTGCGGGAGACTTCTCAGGCCTCTAAAGGATTCATGCAGTTCGAGCTCCTGTTCGGCCGATGGCCCAGGGGCCTATTGAAAGTCATCAGGGAAGCCTGGGAGGAGCAGCCATCCCCGTTCTGCTCCCTTGTTGACTACGTCCAAGAAATGCAAGAGTGAATTGAGCGGGTGGCCCCCATCATAGAGGAGCACATGAGGGTGGCCCAGAGGGAGCAGCAACGGGTATACAACTGGCCGGCCTAATCTCGAGAGTTTCAGCCTGGTGACCGTGTGCTCCTGCTCCTCCCAAATGCAAGCTGCAAGTTCCTCGCTCGCTGGCAATGCCCCTATGTCATCCAGGAGCGAGTAGGTCCCGTGCACTACTGCCTGCAACAGCCAGGTAAGAGAGCCTTAACCCAACTGTACCGTATAAATTTACTAAAACGTTGGATTGAATCAGTGCCGTGCTCTCAGCCTTTTCAGCCAAGCCACAGCAGGTCCACAAGGGAGAAGAATTAACACCTGTCCAACTGCAGGAGCTGCGTGAGTTGGATGTTCAGTTCAGGGACGTGGTCTCGGCAGAGCCTGAGTGGACCCACTCCTTGCAGCATGATATTAAGACCCCTGCAGGAGTAGTCATCTGACAGTGGCCCTACCAAGTCCCAGAGGCCCACCGTCAAGCTATAGAGGTGGAAGTAGGCAGGATGCTACAGGAGGGTATCATCGAAGAATCCACCAGCCCCTGGTCCAGCACCATCGTCATAGTCCCCAAACCTGATGGAAGTCTCCGGCTCTGTAATGACTTCCGGAGGCTAAACACAGCATCGGAGTTTGACAGCTACCCCTTGCCACAAGTGGATGACCTCATAGAGCGCTTAGCCTGGTTCATCTCCACCCTTGACCTAAGAAAAGGATACTGGCAGGTAGTCCTCTCCAGGGAAGCATGTCCCAAGACGGCCTTTAGCACCAACTCCGCGCACTGGCAGTACCGGGTCCTTCCCTTTGGGCTCCATGGAGCACCTGCAATGTTCCAGAGGCTGATGGACATCGTCCTGAGATTCCACCACCCCTACGCTGCAGCCTACTTGAATGATGTGGTCATCCACTCCCACAATTGGCACGACCACCTCCACCATCTCAGGGAAGTGCTGGGCAGGCTCCGCAATGTGGGAGTGACGGCAAACCCAAAAAATGCAACCTGGGCTGACCAAGGCACAGTACCTGGGTTACCGCATCAGGTGGGGACTTGAAACCTCAAGAAAAGAAAACCGAAGCTGTCCGTAATTACCCCTGGCCTACCACCAAAAAACAGGTACATGCCTTTCTGGGGCTGACCGGCTACTACTGGTGCTTTGTGCCTAACTTTGCCTCTATAGCTTTCCCTCTCTCAGATCTCACCAGGAAGGGAGAGCTCGACAAAGTCCACTGGACAGCCCCCCCCCTTAAGGAGGCATTTCAGACCCTTAAAGCCGCTCTCACCAGCACCTCAGTCCTGAGGAGCCCGGACATCCCGTGACCCTTCCTGGTACACACAGATGCATCTGAGACTGGCCTTGGAGCCGTGCTGTTGCAGGGATTCGAGGGAGAAGAGCACCTGGTGGTTTACAGCCAAACGCTGACGCCCACAGAACAAAGGTATACGGCAGTGGAGCGAGAAGCCCTCACCATCAAGTGGGCCATAGAGGAGGTCCGATACTATCTGACAGGCAGACACTTCACCCTCATCACAGACCATGCCTCACTTCAGTGGATGGCCAGGGAGAAAAACTCTAACCACAAAATAACCCATTAATTTCTTTCTCTTCAGGGCTTATCATTCCAGGTACAGCACCTGGCAGAAGCCCACAATGGCAATGCCAATGGTCTCTCCCGATGGCACGCGCTCTGGGTACAGTCTTCCCTGATGACCAGCTCGGAGCTGAGGGGGTGACATAATGATGGTGGGCTTGCAGCCATTTTCTCTCTCTCTCTGCAGGCGCTCCTCGCAGTATCACCACTGTGGTTCTGAAAAGACAGCGCCCCACTCTCTGCACTCAGTAGCGGTAGTTCAGCTCCCCCCGGCAGAAGACAGCGCCTAGTGCACACATGAGAGGAGGAGCGGTTTAATGCAGCACAGCTGGCAGGCGCTAATGATAGCACATGCATTCACCCTCTACGAGACACTAAGAGAATATATAAGGGCTGCGCGCTGTGCATGAGTGTGGTGTGTCCTGCTGAACGTTATCTCTGACCCACTGTATGTCTTGTCTCCAGATACCAGTTCAAATGACGCACTGCCTTGCTGGAAGGACTGTAGAGCGGACATCCAGCATCTCTAAAGGACAAGACTTTCACACATCATACACTGGGAGATTTCAACACCCTTCCCCCACCAAGAACCTCACGAGCCACACCAACTGGCTCACCTCACAAGGCAATTAAAAAAGAATAAAAAGCACCGTCTTTTGCACCTCACCCCTGTTGTCCTTGTGTTTGTGTCACTTTCCGCCACTAGGGGCACTACAGGAAGTAGATAAATGTGAGGTAAAACTATCAAGTGGATACCCTAATTGACTTAACACAGGAAATGTATGGTAAAATGAAATGTGTGTAGCTGTCAAAAATTAAGTTTAAATGTCTTTGGCCTCAACTATACACCGATCAGCCATAACATTAAAACCACCTGCCTAATATTGGGTAGGTCCC
>JAOTRR010000002.1:6621002-6635756 GCA_028570945.1 Gogo arcuatus
ATCATCACATTCTGTTTTTATTTACGTTTTACACAGTGTCCCAACTTTTTTGGAATTAGGGTTGTAAGCCTCTGCACAGTGTTGTTGTGCAATGCTCTTCTCATGCTCTTCTGCAATCTGACATTCCAGTAATAAATATGCTGGTGTCAGTCTTTTTCCCAAAAGCCAGGGATAATAAACAAAACAATGTATGGTGTCCCTCACAATATGTGAGCCACTTCCTGCTGGTGCTGTCTTTACAGGTGAATATCTTGTGCACTATTGGGTTTTTTGTATCTTGTTGAGGGTAGTGATCTAAAAAGAGCTGTAGCATAGCAGGCTCAGAACAGACGACCTGTCCAGGGTGTCCCCCACCTCTCACCCAATGTCAGCTGGGATTGGCTCCAGCCCATCCAAGACCTGCAATAGATAAGCAGTATAGAAAATGAATGAATGATATAATCCACGTAATGGATTCATTCTTCATTGGCAATATCAGTTTTCATGAACAATCCAATTAGATCTTAGAATGAGTTGAGGCTTGAACAATGTTGTTTGGAGTGTACTGGGCCTCACTCATGAGGTTCAAATTGAATAATAAAAAAGTATGACTATATTTTCCAAAAAGAGGGCACCTGTTGCAGAGGGGAGGAAATTTTTAGGACTTTAGGATGGAGAAAGAAGACTGGTTATCCTATATTAATAATAAATGAATAAAACATCAACTGCTAGATAACTGTAAATGACGGCTTAATCATGGTTAGCAATATAATAACGTGGGCTAACAGTGTTCCTCCTCCATAATGTTTAGTACAACAGGCGAAACACAGAGAGCCAGCTTGCTAACTAGTCATTAGCCAAGTTACCAGTGTGCACAAATAGCTACTAAAACTTAGTATTGATGTTAACTAGCTGTGCCTGTGTTCATGAAGTAAGCAAGCTAGCTAAGGTAGCTATGCACCTAGCTAGCTAAATTGAGGTAGAGCAAGGTGTGCAGTTTGTTTTGTTGTAATTTTTTTAAAGCTATTTTTGCAAACCCTAGCTAGCAGGCATGCCCAGCTATCACCTTTTTGCTCAACTTTATCAAGAGAAGCTTCATGGGATTCTGCACTTGACAGTAGCCTAATTTAAATGCACAACAGTTATATGATTCAGTTACAGTCATCATCATTATCATCTTAATCATCATGACACACTCCCCATTGAGCCATATTAGCTTGTGCTCACCCCTACAACTTCTAGTCTCTCCTCAGCTTGCATACTCTCACCTTCATTTTTTCTCCCTGTCATTCTCACTCTCGTCTATCACTTCTACTTCTACCTCCAGACTTTGCCTACTCAGACATCCCAAATCTCTCGGAAGTTCCGGGAGTCTCCCGCATATTAATAGAGGCTCCCTGACGCCTGCAAATTAGATACAATATCCCGGAATCTAGAGCGAGCATGCAAGAGCGCGTGAGCAAGAGAGAGAGAGCGCATCCTGATTGCTCTGTCTTGTTAAGTAGACCAATCAGTTTTCTGTGTGGGCGGGCTTTACATCTTCTGTCCCGACTGAGAGTCCATCAGTTCAGTGTATCCAGGAGTGTCATGGCAGAGTGCCCCAAAAAACGAAAATACAAACCCACTTCACCTCAGACTACACGAAAGTGTACCCTTGCCTAATAGGGGTAAAAAATAATGATAGTGTTGTGCGCTGTACTGTTTGCAACAGTGACTTTAGCATTGCCCATGGCGGGTTAAACGATTGTAAAAGACATGTTTAAGTGAGTTTAACAGGTGTCATTTGTTCATGTGCATATTATTTATACTAGCTGGCTAGCTGTCAAGGCTACATGATAAGGCCAAACTCCTTGAAGACTTGCTTAAAGTTGCAATAGAATAAAAAAATGAGTTAAATAATAGTAATAAGCAGTTTACATAAATAGTATAAGTAGTCTACATATTTTATTGTCACATTTTCTACATATAGGCCTATCTAATTTGGTGCTGCCAAATTCTAACTGTGATGTAGAAATGGCATTCAGCATGGTGCGTCACATCAAGACAGAATTCAAGAGTCAGCTGTCTTACCAAACACTTGTGAATCTGATGTATTGCAAGATTAACAAGTTCATTGGCACAGACTGCCATGAGGTTGAGGTTTCTGGCAAATTGCTCAAATCTGTAAAGCAAGCCACATCACAATAGGAATTATATCACAAATAGGAAAGATAGTACTTGTGTTTATGTAACACTAGTTTCAGAAAAGCTATTTGAGGTCTTTCTGTTCATGTAAATAGTCTCTGAAAAAAACTTTGTTCTATTCATGTTTATTTAAGTATCTAATTAAAGTAATTTTCTGTTGTGACAACATGTCCTGTTCATCCTTTCGTACAACTGGGGCTACCTCCCTGAAATGACTTTTTGCAGGTTGGGATGTCTGCCTATTACTGGTGGCAATGGCAGGTGCCGCTGCTGCAGAAGGTCCTGCAGTAAAGATATTCAACAATTTTGCAGCATCTGCTTCAAAGGCCTGTCTTTTGTTTGCTCACAACTTTTCTGTGCCTCCTTTTTGCTTTGGCTTATCCATGTTTAACACACTGTTAATTGTAGATCTTTACACGGAGCCCCAAGGGGGAGGTGCCTTGTAAAATGGGATTAGGCCATTCGGCCAGCCCAGTGTCAGTCAAGAAACTAACCAAAGGGGCCACTTGATCTGCTTTATGGGCCAATCAAAAAAAAAGAGAAAAGAAAAAGAAAAACCTGTTGGCCCCAATGACATGGCCCCAATGGTATGCCAGATGGTCAGTCCAACCCTGCCCACAGATGTTTAATCAGATTGAGATCTGGGGAATTTGGAGGCCAAGTCAGCATCTTGAACTCTTTGTCATGTTCCTCAAACCATTCTTGAACAATTTTAGCAGTGTGGCAGGACATATTATCCTGCTGAAAGAGGCCATTGCCATTAGGGAATACCGTTGCCATGAAGGGGTGTACATGGTCTGCAACAATGTTTAGGTAGGTGGTATGTGTCAAAGTAATAGCCACATGAATGCAAGGACCAAAGCTTTCCCAGCAGAATATTGCCCAGATCATCACCCTGCCTCTGCTACATCACACTTGCCATCTTTCCATAGTGCATCCTGGTGCCATCTCTTCCCCAGGTCAGCAACAACACACACCCGGGCATCCACATGATGTAAAAGAAAATGTGATTCATCGGATCAAGGCCACCTTCTTCCATGGTCCAGTTCTGATGCTCACGTGCCTATTGTAGACACTTTTGGTGGTGGACAGGGGTCAGCATGGGCACTCAGACTGGTCTGCACCTACGCAGCCCCATACCCAGCAAGCTGCAAAGCATTGTGTGTTCTGACACCTTTCTATCATAGCCAGCATTAACTTTTCAGCAGTTTGTGCTACAGTAGCTTTTCTGTGGGATTAGACCAGAAGGGCTAGCCTTTGCTCCCCACATGCATCAGTGAGCCTTGGGCATTCATGACCCTATTGCCAGGTCACTGGTTGTCCTTCCTTGGAGCACTTTTGGCAGGCACTAACCACTGCATACCGGGAACATCCCACAAGACCTGCCATTTTGGAGATGCTCAGACCTGGTCATCTCACCATCACAATTTGGCCCTTGTCAAAGTTGCTCAGATCCTTGCACTTGCCTATTTATTTTTAGCAAAAAATAGTGTAAAGTCCTGTGAATGATGAGTTTCAATCAGCATATATTTAACAATGAGCTAGGTTTCACAGACTCCCACTCAAGGGCAGGGAAGGGGGAGGTGGGCTGCCCACCTCTGATTAGAGGGTGTTAACATTCTTTATTTTAATATAAATTTCAGGAAAAGAAAAGACCCAAATGGTTGACTCTATATCAGCATCAGCCCTACAAAGTTCAGGAGGATTTTAAACAATGGATGGCATGTTAAGCTATTTTCAACCCATGAAAGGACGATTTTTATAAATTTGGTTGGAAATTCAATATTAACACCAGCATTGATGTGTTTCATCACAGTACAGTCATATTTAGTTTACAGCTAAAAAAAAACACACATTTAAGTGTGCAGTATCTCTTTAAGTATGTATTAAAGTATGCATTTTAATAGAAGTGGTAACATTGATAGTATACATTTTAAAAGTACACTTTGTGTAAAGTTTTAAAAGTACACTTAAATAAAGTTTTCTTTTACAAGTGATTGACAATAATTATGACTGTACCATCATAATGTTTGTCATTATGTAAGAAAATCAAATTACATAAATATACATATGTCTATCACAAGGGGACTTTAAAATTAGGTGAACCTTTTAATTTACTCATGAAATTCAGTCTTCCAAGAGTGGTGCTGAAATTCCTAGAGAATTAACTGCAGCACAGACAAAAAGATATCATCCACACAGCAAACTAACCTGGAGCTTTTTGACAGATCACATAGCTTGGTACAGAAATTAGATGGCTATAATACTTCTTGATAATGACAGAGACATGCATGATAGGATTGGATTCTGCAGCATAGCAGTGGAGTTATCCAAAGAGAGTGCAGCATTTCCAGCTCAATTATAACATTGATTAACTCACAAATTTACCATATCTGTTTATTATATTCAAAATACAGAAAAAACCTATGCTACATCTATACCTATGAGTAGGTGTGTCCAAACTTTTGACTGGTACAGTATTTAGGATGCATTATCATTATATGTATACATTATCGCTATACAACTTTTTCCCTCGATTTTCTCCCGAATTTAATCCTGGCCAATTCCCACCCACCAGACAGCTGTCCCTTATCACATGACAGCGACCCTGGGAGGGCAAAGGCTATCATGTGCTTCCTCCAAGACATGTGACAGCAGCCGACTGCATCTTTTCAAACTGCTCATGCAACATCAGGGATGGTGTAACACTCAGAGGAAAGCACTGTCTGTTCACCTCTGCATGTATGAGCTCATAAACGCCCATGATTGGCTAGTGTCGCTGTAATTGATGGGGAGAGAGAGAGTATGCCACCCCTTCTCGCTGAGAGCAAGGCCCAATTTTGCTGTCTTAGCCGCAGATGGCTGTGGCATCATTAGGCTTTGAACTTATGATATCCAGATAATAGGGTGAATGCTTTTCTGTTGCACCACTAGGGAGCCCTGCTATACATATAACTTGAAGATTTTAGCAGTGTTTACATACTTGGACTTCAATGCATAACATTTTCTCAAAAATCTTGGTCTTCCAGCCATTCTGGGCAGCTTCCGTTGCCAGCTCAGAGTACTTGGTCTTTTTCCTCTCGTAAGCTTCTTCAACACCATCTTCCCATGGTACTGTCAATTCCACTACATATGCCAGCTTGTTTTTTTGGACCACAGTACCATGTCTGGATGGAGTGTTGTAGCCACAATATCTGGGGGGGCAAGTTTTTTCCAAGTCCACGTCCATTTTCCAATCCCAAGCAAACTTCAGAATGCTTACATCCTTTGATGTTGCATGGTGCTCTGGAGGTTGGCCTGCTGGTACAAATCGCATGATGTGGACATTTCCTGCTGATGTTTGTGGGAGAACATTTGTGGTGGTTCACCTCCTCGGGAGATGGTGCACCCCACCATGATGCCTGCTTCCAGTGGTTGCCAAGCTGATGTGAAGTGTGAAGTTGTGAGACAAACTTGCAAGTCCTGGACGTAGCATTTTAGCAGATTTGTTATTGTTTCAAGCACGTGAAAGAATTCAAATGCAGTCCACAGTAGGGAATGAAGAACTGATCCATAGGCATTGGCCAGGTTGAGGAACAAGATATGCAGATCCTTTTCTTCTTTCTTAGCAGTCTGGATTTGATGCCATACGATGCTGGTATGTTCAAGGCATCCTGAGAAGCCTGCTATGCCAGCCTTTTGTATTGACATATTGATGAAATGCTTTTGTTTTTGATACTTTGTAAGTCTTTTTGCCAACACACTGAAAAAGATCTTGTCTTCTACATCCAGAATGTTTATCTGGTGAAACTGTTCAATGATGGATGAATTCTTTTCTTTTGTGATCAGCACTCCCCCGCTCTTTGCCATGCTTTAGGGATAACTTGCTTTTCCCATGTGACACATGTTTCTCCAGAGGAAATTTAGAACATCCGGGGCATTTTTGTAGACACAGTATGAAACACCATTAGGGCCTGGCACTGATGCCGAGCTTGCCTTCTTCACTACCTCTTTCACCTCACTCAGTTTGGGAGGGCTGATGTTAAATTAATGTTGTAGGGGTGAGATTGGTGGAATGTCAGTGGGGACAAGTATTGATTCATCTTTTAGCTCATCGGTGTGAATGATTCTGAGATGTTCTTCAACTTTCTTTTTTGACGCTTTCAAAGATCTACTTTTCTCTTTTGTGAAAATGTCTTTTACGAATTTAAAGGTGTCTTTCTAGAACTATTCCTTTTTCCTTCTTTTTACATTGTTTCCTTATATTATCTGCTTTGTGCAACTTGGAGAGCCTCTGTTTTAGGTTCACTTGAAGGAGGTTGATGCCCTCTCTTTCTTTTGCTGTTGCTTTTCTCCATACCTTCCTAAGGCCTCTTCTTTTTTTAATAGGTTGTTGTAATTACTGGAGATGACAGGATTTGGGGAGAGGGGGTTCATCTTTCCTGCTGACTTGTTCCTTTATTCCAAATTTCTCCTTTCCATAGATGTAGACCACGTCGTCCATCTTCTCCAACTTCTTTTCTGCTGATCCTTTGATGCCACTTAAGATCAGGATTATATCTGCATTGATAGTTTCCCACTCCTTGCTGTTAGACTTTGGCTATTTCACCAACAGGTTATACCCTTGAATGTTCTCCACATTATGATGTGCCTTGTTGTGCCTTGTTGTGTCTTGGACTGTTGCTTGTGTCTGAAACTTTTTCCACATCCTGTACCGTCCGTCTCTGACATTTCGTTGATGAGCCCATGATGTCTCCAGAGGGCTCAGCAGTGATATCTGGTGTCCCAGGCATACCCCTTCAGTTCCATACCCTCCTGTCTTCATCTTGCAGCCCAGTTGTTGTCTTTCCTTTTAAGCTAAATCCAATTATTGCTTTTTTCAGCTATGTTTGTCAGAGACTTGATTGCTTGTTGGAGGGAGCAACCCCTCATGCCCATCTTTTTTGAAAGACTGGTTGTAAATGTAGCAACGAATCCCCTGCATCCCACTTCTACAGGGAAAATCTTGGTCTTCCAACAATTCTGGGCAGCGTTTATGTATGTATTTATATATGGACTTTATTTGGCATACAGTGCAGTATAGATTTTATCTATTTATGAATACATCTTAAGAATGTTACTTTTTGATAATAATATTGATTACTAGATGGAGATGAGGCACTGTAAAAGAAATAGTTTGAATTAATCAATTAAAAGTGCCTTTCAGAGAAACAATGTTAAGATCAATCTGTATCTCAGAGAGTAGATGGAATATTACAATTGAGTTCATGAAGATGAGGTATTATTGGATTTAGAGCCTGATGTACTAAGCTGTTTGCAGTTGTTTTCAGTTGCAGTTAGGCTTCATTCTGTTAAAAAAACCAAAAAAACCCCTTTATGTATGGAATTGATGTACCATGCAAACAATGGTACAACAACAAAGTGTGTCACGTACATGCACATTTGCGCTCGGAGCATGCAGCAGCGTGCCTCGGACTGCAACTCACATGCAGCACCATACTCAAGCTCATTAGGACTAATTGTCATGCACCTGTTCCTGATCAGAGCACAATCACAGCTCGCACATATAAGGACTCTCCTCACACACAGACTTTGTGAAGTATATGCTCTGTTCCTTGTGTCTGACGTTACCAAGCCATTTGATTACTGCTTTGATACTCTGGTTTTGACTTTGTTTTCTGTTTTCCTGACCACGTATTGCCTTGCCTAGTAAATACTGTTTGCCAATCGCCTGAACTCTGCCCGTTTCTGTTTATGCTCTTTGCCTCATGTTTTGGAACTGTTTGCCAGCTTGCTTTTAATAAAACTCTTTTTGCACTTACATCCATCTCCCTCATCCACTCTCATGACAGAATACTTTGTCATCAACATGGATGAAGTGAAAGAGAGCAGGCATGCTGAGCAAAGCCATGCCAGAGTCACTGTGTCGAAACCTGGATCTGTATGGTTCATCCAGTGCATAGGATTAGACACACCAGCACCTTATGATGGTATAGACTATCCACCGAATGGATTTTTGTTACAGTACAATCTCTTCTACGAGGGCCTGGTGGAGCCCAAGCCTGCCTAGAACTTCTGGGTGGGATGTATGATTTACTGGCTCACTGGACCAGCATGCCAGTGGGCCAAATACCTCCTCACCACAGAACACCCATGCCTCAAAGACTCCACTTCTTTCGGCGACATGCTCAAGTTCTTGTACCAAGCTCAAGAGAGGGAAAAACTCAGAGAGATTTTTTTTAGGGTGGCGGGCTGATACCTGTAAGGCCAACACAGCGGCAGACGGGGGGCCTTTGCTCCAGAGCTCCTTCCCAAGGCCTACACAGCCATAGATGGGGAGGTCTTTGCTCCAGAGCTCACTCCTAAGGCCGACACAGTGGCAGATGGGGAGGCCTTCACTCCAGAGCTCGCACCAGAGGCCGACAGGGCGACCTTCGCCCCGGAGCTCGCACCAGAGGCTGACAGGGCAGCATTCACCCAAGGCTTCAGGAAGGACGCCGTCACGCCTCCTCCAGGCTTCAGGGAGGATGACGTCGCTCTTCCTCCAGGCTTCAGGGAGGATGCCATCCCTCGAACCATGCCTGACCACATCCCTGCCAACTGCCCTGCTAACCTCACATATGTTCCCCCACACCTCAGGGGCCTTCAGATCACATGGGCTCACACCTCACCCGGCATGGGCCACTCAAGTAATAAGGGCACGTATCAGCTCCTCAGGGCCAAATACTGGTGGCCAAATTTGCATTTTGCCTCATGTTTTGGAACCGTTTGCCAGGTTGCTTTTAATAAAACTGTTTCTTCACTTACATCTGTCTCCCTCATCCACTCTCATGACAAAGTGCAGTTTTCTTCCTAATACATAAAATATACACTTGAGGAGAGATTGTGAAAAATTGCAGTGTCTGTACACAAAAGGGGTGAGAAATATTATGCAGCTTATAATTCTGTTAGATGTACTAAACTTTGGCAACTAGCAGCAGGCAGTTTTGTGCGTAATTTGTTCCCAAACCCAGGTGTAAATCAGATGTGCAGTGTAGCCAGTGTTGCCAGGTTGTGGTTTTCTCACAGAATTGGGCACTGATAGAATTTTTTTCATTTTTTCCTCATTGATATTATTTGTGCAAGAACATTTAATAATATGAGACCACGTCAAGACCTTGGTGAAATAACTATTTTTGCCAGATAAATTTGGCTTTACTGCATTTTGTGCTGTGCCTCTTCACATATATTTACATATTCAGCATACTGTACATCTGGAGCATTATTAGTTTTGTGTACCCTGCTATGCCACCCTGCTTGTATATGTAGTATTTTGATTGGCTGATCAATTCACAGCCTTGGAGTAGTCACATTGTCATAATTTCATAATTCATTCAACATTTTTTGTCATAATCTGACAGCGTGAATTAGTTATTTTTATTCTATATAGCGTTGATTGAATTTGGGTGAGTTCTGAATTAACTTAAAAGTTTTCTTTAATTGCAGCATATGCATGTTAAAATAAAATATTGTAACTGTGTTCTCTGATGGCTTCTTGGCTTATTTTCCTCACTTTATTTTTGGAGACACTTAGATGGTCTATTTTAGTGCGATTCGCAATGGCAGCTTTTACAAACTAGTGTGAGGTTTGTTTGTGTTTTTAAATGTGATGTAAAGCTGTGTAGGGAAATGTTTACTAAATATACTATATGGATCATACACCATATAATTTTCCTTGTCCCTCTCATCTTGCCCAGCTCTTAGGAAAGGCCGTTTCTGGATTACTCCTGACCCGTATCACAATGATGACAACATCCAAATTGGGCGTGAGGTGAAGATCTCATGCCAGGTGGAGGCCACGCCAGCTGAGGAACTAATATTCAGCTGGCTGAAGAATGGGCGACCTCTACGCAGCTCAGAGCGCATGGTCATCACCCAGACTGACCCTGATGTTGCACCAGGAACCACTAACCTGGACATCATTGACCTCAAGTTCACAGATTTTGGCACCTACACCTGTGTTGCATCACTCAGAAATGGAGGCATACCTGAGATTAGCATTGATGTTAACATCTCATCCACCACAGGTGAGTCAGGATACGTGTGGTTGTCATGGACAGGAAAGCAGTTCAACCAAACAATGCAACATGGACTTGTCAACTAACTTTTGTTCATTCATAGTGACAGTATCATCTGGTTAAATGATTGTGTTCTGTTGAATTCAGTGTTATTTATGTAGCTCTTTTAACAATGGATATTGTCACAAAGCAGCTTTACAGAAATCTGGATATGGATTTAGATTTAGCACCCTAATAAGCAAGCCAGAGGTGACAGCGACAAGGAAAATCTCCCTTCCTGTCATGAGGAAGAATCAGACTCAAAAAGGAAGCTGTTCTCCTCTGGGTGATAGTGGATAGTGCAATTATGAGTCCTTATTCTTCCACAACTTAAGTTCAGTATGAACATCAGGGGTACATCAGCATCAGAGTTTTAGCTTTAAGTTGATTTTTTCCAAGTAAAGTTATCCACTGTATAATGAATGAGACTTTGGAATACACTGTTTTTAGCAAGTGCAATCATTAGGCTATTCAAGTGAGACCATCCACAGCCATCTTTAGGTGATCCATGTGGTACCATCCACAGCAATTGCACAGCAAACTTTAGCCTATCCATGTGGGACAATCCTCTGCAGCAGTGAATGATTCTCAGGTAAAGGAGGCTTCAAACATAAGCGCAGCATCAGGATGGGCCAGGCAAATCCAGAGGGCAGAAGGAGTCAGGATCACAGGCATCTCATCAAGCAGCAGATGTAATGGGTGTAGCTTGACAGAGAGAGAGAGACCATTTGATCGCAGAATGCATGGCACATCATAAAAGTCCAAAAGATTACTCAGGTACTGTGGTATGAGAACATTCAGTGCTTTACAGGTCATTATTAGTATGTTATATTCAATGCAGAATTTTTACGGGGAGCCAGTGCAGTGTAGATAAGATAGAAGTGATGTGGTCATATCTTCTGGTTTTTGTAAGGACTCTAGTTCTTGTAAGGTGTTTGTTTATGCACCTTTTAGAATATCCAGACAGCAAGGCATTACAATAGTCCAACATAGATGTAAAAAAAAGCACGAACTAGTTTTCTGCATCTTATAGTGACATTATTTTTCTTATTTTAGCAATATTTCTGAAATGAAAAAGGTTGTCCTAGTAATATAATCTACATGAGCTCCAAATCAGAGACTGGAGTCAGCCAATCACATTGGTACACTGCTGCACATGATGTAATTGAAAGGCCATCCAGAGTTACTATGTAATTAGAAAGCTGCCTGTGGTTACTCAGTATCCAGTGTCTGATGGCCTTTACACATTCCTCAACTTTGTTAAGCTAGTGTTTGTTCTGGGGTCATTTGTCTGTGCTGAAACATACAGCTTTGTATCATCAGCATAGCAGTGTAAGCTAATACCATGTTTATAATAATTGTACCCAGAGGTAGCATATATAGATAAAAATGTGGTGGACCTAAAACAGAGCCTTGAGGAGCACCAAACTTTACTTCAGCATGCATAGATAAGTCACCATTTACATCTGCAAACTGATAATGATGAGTCAAATAAAACCTGAGCTAGGAGAAAGCTCCAACAACATTTTCTAGTCTATCTAGGAGAATATTCTGATCAACGGTATTAAAAGCTACACTAAGGATCGAGGTTGGGTTTTTTCATTGGGGGGTTCGATCATGTAACAGGGCTGTAAGAAGCCCCATAATCAGAAGGGCATCTTAACAACCCTCATGTGCAGAGCACCCAAAGAATGGACCCAGTAGCAGAGCTTGGCCTGTGAAGTAAGACTTGTGCTTATTGAGGGATTGAACCCAGTTCTCAGGGGTCAAATGGAGAGTGCTCTAACCCACTGAGCGGGGCTAACAGATGGCATGGCAGGAAAACCCGAGAGATAAGAGGGCAGCCAGTATAGAGAGAGAGTACTCAACCAGAGGGAATGAGCTCAGATTCTCTCAGGCAGATGCAAGCACTCTACTAAGTGAGCTGTGGGGGAGGGGTGGCAGATGGCACACTTAATGCTCCCAAAAGGAGAGGAAAAGAAAATAAAGGACTCGTGAATAATAGACAACAGATGGCATGTGATGGAGAATACAAGACGGCCAGCTACTCGGTTCAAACACTCTCAATTTGGAAAGGAATATTAACTAAAGAGAGAAAAGAAGAGTGCAAGACTTCAAGTTACACAGTCCACCAACTTGTATCGACTCAGAAAATAATTTATTTCCTTAAGAGAATGGTTTTTTCCTTTATTTGTTCTCTCTTTTTCCTCACAAAGACCTCTGCAACCGCAGAACCAGAAAATATACAATTTACTGGCCTCGTCTGATCAGAAGACTCAGCATCTGAGTGTTTTGCCCGCACAATTTTAGGGTAAACCCAGGTGCAACCAGTTGACAGGAGATGACCAAATTGCAAGGTGAGTGATCAACTATTACCAGAAGGGTGTCTGCGCCTCCCTCTGCTGCAACGCATGGTTGCTATGCAACCAGACATTACAGTATTCTCCCATCCCCAGGGATGACTCCTGACATCACGGAACCCACCCACCATTCAGATGAATTCAGGATCCAGGATGTGCTGAGCTGGGACCCATGAACACTGCTTAGGAAAGTAACCCTCTCAGTCAACCAAATACTGGGTTTTACCTGGGTTTGTATCTGTTGGGAGTCAATGAGGCATTTGACTGTGTATGCTGGGGCTCTGTCAATTAAAAATAGGGGGGGTGGATGGTTTGGGGGGTGCCAATGTACTAGGGCGAGAGTACTGGCTTGATACATGAGATATGGAATATGGGGTTCAACCTCATGGATCTGGGGAGCTGTAGTCAATAGAAGACTGGGTTCATTGTCCTAATGACCTTAAAGGGACCTGAGTATTTGGGGGCTAATTTCTTGGATTCCAGGCACAGGGGTAATTTTTTAATAGAAAGCCAGTCCCACTGCTCTGGACAGAAAGTGGATCCTAATTGCCTTTTGTGATTAGCAGTATGAGTTCTGGCTTTGCTGGTGCGGGTTTATCTTGGTTCACCAGAAGCCCCTCCATAACTGGATCAGACACTAGTCAGACACGAGGTTGCTAAGAATGCCATGAACCCTCACTATATGCTCAAGCAGGAGTTCAGCGGTCTCCTTGGCTTGCTAAGTTTCTGCAGAGCAATAAATTTACATGTTTTTAAGAAACAGTCCACTAAAACTAATATCACAATTTTGCCTTGAGACATAGGCAACCCTGTGATATAGTTTCGGGAGATGTGGGACAAAGGACTGGAGGGTTTAGGCAGAGGATGGAGCAAACCTGCCACCATGCCCTGGGTTCTTTATTGCATGCACAATCCTGGCAGGCTTCCACATATGCTTGCACATCCTTTTTCATAATCGGCCACCTAAAGCATCTCTGCAGATACTCAAGGGTCCAGGTGATCCCTAGATTTCTGGAGGAGGGTTAGGCATACCCCACTTCAGGACCTGTGCCTTCAGGACCTACAGAAAGTAAATAGAGGGTTCCCAGGTGACCCCCTCCAGGGTCAGGCTCTCATTGGAGAACCTCCCGAAAAGCTGTTTCCAGCACCCTCCCAAGGGGAACAGGATGTGTGGCCCAGGGTCTATGAGTTCAGCATCAGACTGTGCTGTGGGAGGGTCTCACTACTTGGAGAGGGTATGTTTTTGAGAGCTTCAAAGCAGAGCTTTTTATATTGAGGTCTCCAAATAGACACTGACCAAGTGAGCCAGTCAGTGCAGCGGTTATACTGCTGTAACCAAGGAAACCCTAGAATCAGCTGCATTTCTGGGACCAGAGTAAGCAAGAGAAATATTTGCTCTGTGTGGTGCCCAGTCCTAAGAATAACTGGACGTTGGTTTACTTCTCTAGAAGCTAACAAATGACCATCAATAGTAGAGATGTACAATGGATCCTCAAGCTTTTCCAGAGGTAACCCTAGAGCCTAACCCTTTTCTTTTTCTCCTTTTTCCACAAAACCTCTGCAACTGCATAACCAGAAAAGATACCATTTACCTGCTTCATATGATGAGAAGACTCAAAGTCTGAGGGTTTCACCTACACACTTACATAGGGAAGTCGCATGTGCAACCAATTGCAGTTATGAGCAAACTGATGGGTGATGTAGTTCTCATGGGACTGCACAATTACTAGAAGGAGGTCTGCACCTCCCTTTGTCAGCATATGCTGATGCTACATAACCAGACATTACAGATAATCGCTGAAACTGCTAAATGTATTTAGGTACATAGCCAGTGCTAAGGGAGGAATTGATTATTTTAGATAGAGTTTTAATTGCTTTTGATAGTATCTGTTTGAAGAAATGTGTGCGTAAGTGATCTAGTACATAAGTTGATGTTTTTGGAGAAGACATTAGTGAAATTAGTTTGGTCTGTTGGATGGGAGAAAAATATTCTTATCGCTCTACTGACATGGTTATATTGTTTTCTACATAGTTAGTTATCAAATTGCTAATAGTTAACACTAGAAGCGCCGTGCCGGTTTGACCTACTTAAAGCGCGGCAAGGTGGTCAAAAGACCGCTGAGTCTTTAGAATAGGACGCTGTTACTGACACATAA
>JAOTRR010000002.1:6682775-6695007 GCA_028570945.1 Gogo arcuatus
TAGTTTTATATGAAACTGTCGTGAATATTTTCCGTAAAATGTGTTAGTAAATAATACCACATTATTTTTTAAAAAGCAAATTAAAAATAAGCGCTGGATAAAAACATCTATCTTACGTAAATAAAGATACAAGTTTCGTTGTCCAGTGGTCAAGTGTTTATGAGATACATTGCCTTGCACTTATGGTTCCCTGTGGTGATACACATTCGTTGTTTGTACGTACATCATTTGTACGGACGTCGTACGGTCAAAAGCCATCAAAAATCAGGTCGATGCATTTCTCTTAAGTTTGGGGCACCGTTCACGCGCGGGCAGCTCTGCTATAAGGACTCTTAGTTCACACACTCACTGTGAAGTATATGTGCTGTGTCTTTGTTACCAGTTGTTACCAAGGCTATGTATTTTGTGATTCTGACACTCTGGTTTTCATCTTGTTTCTGGTTCTCCTGGTTTTTGATTCCTGTTATGCCTAGACTGTACTGTTTGCTGATCGCCTGGCCATTGCCTGTTTTTTGATATTTAGTTTATCTTACAATTTGGATTTGTCTGCCATCTTTTAAATCAAGCACAATACACTAACCCCAATTAGACATGTATTTCAATGCTTGCCATCTTCTCATTCATATATCATTGTATTAGTCATTTTTTAACTGTCTCTTGCTTTTATGTTGTATTAGATTTTTATGTATTGTCTTATATTTCACAGAAAAAAAATATCAGCATGTGTATTTAGTCCACTTTTCAATCCCCCAATTGTTTTGGGCTTAATGACAAGTGCTTGTGTTTTAAAGACAGTGGTGTAGATGCTACTGAAAACCTGTAGATGCTTCCATTAAAGAAAAATGTGGTAACCTTGGAGACATGGACTACATGCAGGTGATTTGCATAAACAGAATGTGAGCCCAGAAAATCGACTTAAGCAGCTGTGTAACGCGGATTTGAATAATAGTAACTTCCCCCATGTAAATATTGAGATAACATTTGACTTAAATCGGCAACTTGAATATGATCCATTATTGTACCTCTTTACTGTATTTACCATTGTTACCATTGTTAATTTTAACTCATAGCTTAATAGGTAGTTAACTAACTTGCATTCATCATGACCTTTGGATTGTCATTTTCTTAGCAATTTATACAACAGTAGCCAAATCTGTCCAAATATACTACAACTACATAACACAATTTTGTTAATCAGTAGCCTACCTTGCTAGCTGGCTAGATATTCACACAGGTCTGGCTCAATGTTTCTGGATACCACATCATCCTCTAAAAAACTGCATATTGAACACAATATGTTTAAGCTGTTAAACTGAGAAAGTCTCTGTTTTAAATGAAAAGTATGAACACTTGGAACATGAACAAAATGGAGATTATGTACAAAAATTATCCACTTTTGTGACACCTGTTTGCAATAAACATAGTAAAAAAAAAAAAGGTTTTCATTTGACTCACCCTTATAAATTTGCCACTGTATTTAAGAATATGCCCTAATACAAATCTGTAAAATTGGGATTCCATAACGAGTTCACCATTAAAAATCATGTTTTTGAGTGGAAGGATACAGTACATCAAAAAAAAAAATAATTTCACAGATCTGGGATCCTTAGATCAATGCATACTGCATCTTTGGCAGTTCATTCCTTCATCTGTGCCATTGTGCACCCATGAGACCAGAGCATGCTAGAAAAGCTGAGACCAGAGTATACTAGAAATAAACATACAGTACTGGGACTTTGGACTACAATCTTTTACAGTCATCATTTAAATCAGATGGAGTAGCCATGGCACCTGAGTCATGCTCCATACATAGACTGAGTAATAGACTTATCTGCATAGCTAAATCATGCCTACTTGGAGAACTGCATTCCACAACAGTCATTCTACCCATTCATAGCATTTCTTCCTTAAGAGACTAAAATAACAGAGACTAAAATATTGATTGCTTGTGCAGGGCATTTTGAAATGATATATTGTCCACTCACTTATTTCTAATACCATCTATAATTGGCTTTTATCCCCCAACTTTGGGGTAACAGTTTGGGGAAGGCACACATATGGGTGTGATGGTCAGGTGTCCACAAAATTTTGGCCATATTGTGTAGTTGTGATCACTGTCTTAGTGTGTTTTAATAAATCAGTGGTTTGTTGATTTGCTGTGGGGGGCAAATACTGTGTCAGATTTTGAGGTGCAGTTACTGGGCACTTTTTTGTTAGTTATTTCTTTAGTTTGTTATTAGCTACCATTTGCTAAAAATATTGAGTTCATAATGAGATCATAACCCAGAAAGGTAAACAAGCAAACAATAGGTTTAGAATCATAACTAGAAAAACTAGGATTGATGTTCTAATGAAACTAGCAAACTGGTATTTTTAGTAGTGTATTGTAGGAAATGGAGTCCATAGAAGAAGTGGTTAGCAGTTGCAGAGGATAAATCAGGATGACATGATCAGATACATCTGTTCGGTGTGTTTAGCTGGAGTGCATAATAGCCACTTGCCTTAATGTGTGTTACCTTCTGCTGCTTTATGTCCTCTGGAATATGTTGTATTCTCCTCCGTATGGTGTCATTTGAAATCGGGATTTTTTTTTCAACTAATTTTTGTGGCAGATTTGCACCAAGGATCTCTCTGGTCATGTTGACAGCAGTTGGTAAAACAAAATCCTCTGTAATTGTGTGAGTATTTTTGCATTTTGAAATGTGATAAGCGAGTTTGCACGATGCGCGAAGTGATTGCTCCTGAACAATGCACGTGTTTTTGATCATTTTTGAGATGTATCCAGATACCATTGCTTTCTTTTGAAAATCTCAGATGGCTTGTCTTTATGGCTTGGGTGTTTTGTCACTAAATAGCCTACTTTATGAATTTCGATGGCTTCATGCTTTCCGTAGCTTATAACTCACCAAACAAAACACACTGTTACATAGTTTTGTCCAGCCTTTTATAGGAAGAGGGTAATTTCACTCTGCTTATACCAATTGTTTACAGATAAGTTAGCACCAAAATTGGCAGAATTTGACTGGGGACACAGCATGACATGACCAAATTTTTTCACTGGCTATAACAGCAGCAATGGAGCATGTTTCTTTACTATTCTTTTTTTTCCTTTTTTGAAACAATAATTTGCTTTATTGTCATATTTTTCCATGGATTTCCATGTTATGTTTTATCATTTGCATTTAGCAACATTTCTTTTCTTTCCAGTAGTCTGCAACCCAATCATAAAGGGCCCATGGTCCACATTTGCACAAAGGGTCATGAGCCACCAGTTTAGAAACACTGATCTAACTATAATAACTTGTTCTCCCAGAGAAGTACAACCACTCTAGTTTTTCATATATAGGTTGTACAGACCAAAATTATTCCTTAGTACAGGCAGTAATTAATTATGGATTTAGTCCCATAATGCTTGTGTAGGGGTTATTTCTGCATATTTTGTAATTTAATGTAATTGTCCTTGATTCATATTTTTAAGTAATTTTTTTTTTGAGTTTAGAGCATGGAGATCTCTGGGATAGTCATAAACTGCCCTTTGAAGCTCGCTTGAAGTTATCTGCCCAACAACCAGGATGGCCAGGTTTGGTGTTAGATGCATTATAAAATCATGTTTGAAACATTCCATGAATGCACAATACTACAGTTTTATTATCTAGGCATTTTATGAACATGGAAAAGGTGCAGTCATTGGGGTGTGTGAATTGAAATTCCACCCCAGGACTTCCCTATGGAACAACAACCAGTCAGCACCACTCACTATGTTTTCATGCACAAAATATTCCGGTTTTTGCCCTTATTCTGGAAAGACAATACTTCTACTAAGCTGTTTACATGGCTAATGAAAATGAATATTCCACTAATATTTCTGTTTACATGCAACCGTGCGTACTCCGATTAACGTCAAACGCCCCCGTGTTAGTTTGTGTACAATGCACAGAGCCGACCGTAAACAGGCAAGAGGCCGTGTGTTGCAAACTACTGTAAAAACCCCAATTGAGACGCATATTACGAACGCGCTGTAGACATGACCAAAGAATGCTCCTAAAACTTGACATATCCCACGTGTTAATCAAAAATGCAAAATTCAGAATAAGGCCAAATTTGGAATATCCAAATGGAATATGCTGTTTACATGACCCATATCAAATTCTGAATATTGTCATATTCAAAATAATAATGGAATATTAGTGGGCATGTAAACATATTGACAGACTGAAGAGAATCAGGAATATGATGTGAATATGAAATGACCTGCCCCATCACACCCCTGTATAAAACCAGGACACTCACAAGCATCTGTGAGTTAGGCATTAGATGTTCACTTGGGTCTCTGATCATCAACTTTAGAGTCATGTTTCTGACTCTTAGTTCTGACTTATCCTGCATTGATATCAGTCAGCATTTAACATTGCAAAACATAGGTGCTGTTACATCCACACCGGAGCACGCTGCAAACTCAGTTTCTCAACAGTACACATGGATTACAAGCATGGCTGATGTGAATGCCAGTTCCCAACACTTATCACAAGATCTCATGTGCTCCAGTTCACCTGCTTTCTGATTGCACACAGCTGTCTCTCATTACTCACTCACCAGAGACTATAAAGAGACTCTACACAGGCAGGTTGTGAAGTAATCGCTCAGTCTGTTAGTATCTGAACTTGCCAAGCCTTATCTATTGTGCCTGTTTATGATCCTAGTTACTGGTTTCTTATTATTGCCCTGCCTGTATTGTTCTGAGTGCTTTGATTTGGATTTGATTTAGTAAAGAACTGAACTGCATCTGCAACCTAGTCTGCTTCCTTTGTATGTGTCAGGCACATGAGAACTTTGGACCTTCAGTGTGAATGCCACTGAAGAATTTTGTACCATGAGTCATAAGACACTGTCCATGATACCTTGACAAGCTGACTGAGGCTATGGCTGGACCTTCGGCTGCATTTCCACTGCTATCTGTCCAGAAGACAGAATAACAAGGCTTCACTGATCTCTGGAGAAGAAGACTAGACACCACAATCCCTGCTGAGCCATGCAACACTGAGTCAAAGAACACTTACTCTGTGATTCTCAACTGATGCAATGCCTGAAGTCACTTCAAAGATCAGGACCACACAAGGAAAGATCGAATGTAACAATAAAGCTACTCTATAAACCTTCAATAATGGCATGGTAGTTTAGCTACAATTAGTTTGTTAATTAGACCCACTCTTTTGCCCACTTTTGCTTACAATGTCTGTCACTCAATTTCATTCTGCTAATTATCTGACTGCCTAATCTATTATTTTTCATTTTTATATATTTTCTATTGTAATATATTTTGTATATTAATGTATACCTTTTTTCTTATTACTATAATGTTGTGTTTTTCTCTTGTCACAAATGAGCACTATAAACTGTCAATGGATTCACTTGATTTGATGTAAATCAATATCCTTTAGATAATAGGCAAATTATTTGTTTCTTTTCTTGGTGATGCAACCATCAAGTCATATATCATTCTGAGGTTATTTTGTCCAATGGCCTGGTGCCCCCTTTCATATAATTATTATTATTAAAAATAATAAATGTCCAATATTTGTCCCACCTCACATACCCTACATTAGTGTCATTAACAAAGCAATAACATTAGTTAACTCAGAATAATGTTAGGTAGCTAGCAAAAAGGCATTCCTCATATGTATATACATATCTATTGAACAAAACAGGTATGGGACAAAGTTCTGGAAAAGCATCAGGGTTTGGTCATTTAAAAATCCCAAACTTTTAACATCCTGCAGAGCACCATTAAATCCATTATTAGAACATGGAAAGAATATGGCACATATGCAAACCAGCCAAGAGGAGGCCATCCACAAAATGTCAGGCTCTTTTCCAGAATTTGTGCCAGACTTGTTTTAATAGCTCTTTGGCCATCATGATCCTGTTTGTTTAGGCATGTTCTCTAACAAACATATAGTCCCAATTAAGCCCATTTCAATTCCAGGTCATAATACTACAAAATGAGGGAGAGGTCAAGAGGGGGTAAATACTTATGCAATGCACTATCAACTACTGTTATATGTTGTTAAGACATACAAAATAAGTGAGGAGTTATGGACAGCAGTAGAAAGGCCTGAAAGCTGTCATTACTATACATCTGAGGAGTTGTTTAGAGCGGTCCTTCAAGTCAAGAACACTTCATTCATTTTCACTCACAGCATGTCAGCCCATCACCAGCTCTTAGTCTCAGAATTAAGTGCTGCAGTATCACCACCTCAGAGGGGTATCATCAGCCTCAATATTGAAAGGAATACTGTCTTATTACTTGTGCCACAGACATGCCAAAATGTTACAGTGATCCTTTCAGCTCATGCATACTGACGAATTTCATTCTAAGCAATTAACCAGTATATTCATGGCAGATGTTCTCTAACAGCACAAATCATATCAGTAAATTTATAAACTTGTATCCTCTTGCAAATACTACCCCATTGCTTCTAGCAGATTATTACAAGGTCCTGTACAACTTGAATTATTAGAAAAAACTGCAACATCATACTCCAGTGATACTTTTTTGTATGACTACAGTGGCACCTAATGGAGGTCTACCACCATGGCAGAGAGGAACATAGTTAGGGAAAAAAGCATAGCTTTATCAAGGAGCTGAACATGAATTTGTAATTCAAGTTCTGTGTACAGACATGTAAGGTCTGAATATCAGTAATTTGCACAAAGACAAGCACTTGGGACTTTTGGTCCTGACAAATGAATGACATTAACTCTGGAGTTGGTCTGGATGTACATTTTTTGAGTCAGGTCCATTAGAGCTGAATTTGGTCCTGTGGTAGGATCCAGAATGACTAAATGCTTAAGATGGGACAACCGTGCAAGTCCCAGGAACTCTTCCACAGGAATCTTGTAGTGTCTGAAAGAAGCAGAGGCATTAAAAAAGATTTAGTTATCATACAACACAAAAGAAAAAACAGCATAAGCCACTGTAGCTATGGCTGAACATGCAGCTCTGACCGAACATGCAGCTCTGACCTTATTGCCAGGCTCTGCAGCTTGGGGAAAAGCCAAGGAATCTCAGCAATGAGGCTTTGCCTTTTATGGAAACATAGGTCCAAGTGCAGGTGCAGAAGATCTGGCACTCGTTGTGCTAAGTCCCTCAAATCTTTAAACTCTGCCATCACTCCTTTAAGGGACAAGCGATGCACTGTTGCAGGCACTGAGTTAGCATAGGCACCAAGCTGATATCCCACTGAAAGCAATTAAATGCATCCATAAAAGAAATGGTTAGTTAAAAACAGAATATTAGTTCATCTCTTATAGTAAACCATCAAGTTTCAGCATTGTCTAACGATTGTGAGATTTTGTATAAATTTCTATACCTCCGTGAAGTTGGCACCCCATATGATGAGAATATGAATAAAAGTATTTCAGTTTGCTTGTGCATAGTTTGTGCATGCAAAATAAACATATGTGCTCAAACAATTTTAGAAAAAATTAACTGTTAAATATTTTAAAAATATGTTTTAATGACCCAGCACCCCATTAACGCCCAAATGACTCCAAACATGTCTGATTCATTTGTGCTTCATTCGTGCACACAAAGTAAACAAACAAATTTTTAAACAAACAAACAAATATTTTGCATGCACAAACTATGCACAAATGAATCAAAAAATACTTTTATTCACATTCTCCAGAGGTAATGTCCAGAGATGATCTTATAACTTAATTTATATGAATTCATATTTTGTGTGAGATTGGGTAGGAAGTTTACCAAGCTCCTGCTTTTATTCAACCTAGAGAAGTCCTTGCACACACATTCACACACTCATTCACACCTGGGACAAACCGGGGACCCCAAGGCTATGAGCCGGCAACACTACCTGCTGCACCACCGTGCCACTCTTGTCTTTTACAGTTAAATAAAATCAAATAAAGCAAATAAGATTTATTTTAAAAAATTATCAAATATTTTGTTAATTGTGAAGAAGGTGAAATTCTTTTAATTTGTACTTTTCAAACTCCAAGAGTCAATAAGGATGTCTTTAAGAAATATGCTTGTCTAAGGACACAATATTGGTGAACAGACTGTTTTCTGTTCTGAATATTTTTTGGAACTGTTGCAAAACTGTTGCTGTAAGGACACAGTAATTTTGTCTGATTTGTGAGGTTTTCCCCTTTGATAAGGTTGTACCTACACTGTTGACCGAGATCAGGTCTGTTTTTTTTTAAAAATAAATAACAGTTCTTCTACTGCTTTATATATCTTGTTTTCTAAGAAAAGAACAGATCCAGAGAAAAATATCAACAGTTGTAGGTCATACTCACATGAAATATTTAGCTCTGAGAGGAGGGGCATTGTTGACAGCCATGTTTTAAGGTGGCATAGCTCTGGTTCCATAGACCAGCCTCTATATTGCACCGTCAGGAATTTGAGGGAAGGAAGACCCTGCAGGGCCACAGGAGAGAGAATGGGGTCCATGTAGTTCAGCAATTCCAGGCTGATCAGTGCTGGCACTCTACACTGTGGATCTTCTGAAATTAGAGCAACTTGGGTAAAAACAATTTTACGGAAGTAACAGATTCAACATACCTGCAACTGCTTTGTAAAAAAACTTACATTCTAAGGATACTCAACTTAGGAATTATTGTCATCCTTCACAAAAAAGTACAAAAAATTAGTTTATAAAACAAACATCATACATGATTCAATAAGATTTTCATGCAACAAATGTTTTTTATATATAATTTTATTTTTTCACAAAAAAGGTGGCAAATTTCTTGGCAACCCGAAAGTATATTTAAAATAAATGCAAAGAATTGTCATTGTTGTCAAAAATTTGCTCTCAGACACCATGAACTCTACTGCATTTGCCTAAATATGAGGGTGCATGTAAAAATCCCTGTTTTGGGGAAAACCAAATTGCTTTCACAATTGTTGTGTAAGCCTAGAGTGTGGTCCAAGATCCTCTACAAGTGTCTCCAACCTTGTTACTTTAATTCACTTACTGATGATCAGCAAACACTCTGTCGTTGTTTCCCTATGGAGGATGCGCTGCCACTTTGCCTACAGGCAATGCTGCCTTGGGAAGTGCACACTGATTGTAAATACTTGTAAATGAATATGGGAGTACTGTGTAAAGAAGAAACTTTCATTACTGGTGAATTAACTGTTTTGTCTTTATTTATAATTTTACATTGTTTATACGTCTTTACACATTAAATGACTGCATATAAGTATTATTGCTAACTTAGCAACTTTGTTGCAAGATTTGGTGACTTTTTAGACCACTTTAGGGACTTGATTTGAAAAATGACCCTAGTGAGAAATCTATTAACTTTTTGAGGAGACATTAAAGACTTTCTTGCACTCTACAGGGCTCCAGCTCACATCACAGCTGCTTGTTATATGAGTTGAGAGAGAAGGTTCGGTCGATTCACCACCAGTGTGTAAAGCCTAACCGAGTCGTGCTTGCGCAAGTTTATGTTCCACAATGACCAAACACTAATCACTGTTGTTTGTCCCACCAGTGCGCTTCTTTTTTCTTTATTCTAATCTTGGCTATAGTTACAAGCAATAAAAGTAAGTTATTTCAACTTAAATGTTTCCTTCATGTCTATTTCCCAGCTAATTACTACATCTCCATCTTTTTGTCTGCACTCTTGATAGGAATCATAGTAGAGGGTGACCTAAAAGTCAGGAACCAATGACAGTAAAACTACATAGACTTAATTTTGTGTATGCTCTACATATTCACCTTTACACTCTACACATTTTCTCACTTGCTGTATCATGTTTGTGCAGATTTTGCTCAACATATTCCTGTTGTTCTGGTTCCTGACCTTTCGGACACCCTGGGTGCTTCTAAATGTCCAGGATGTTTGCAATCTTAATACATTACCGCCATCTGCGGGACAGAAGTGTAAATACTTTTGGGAACCGGTGGGTGGGTAGGAAGGTAGGTAGTGTTTGCAAGACCAGTCATTCTTAGAAAACAGCTTTAGTTGTAGAGTGTGTTCCAGGTGCTAATCTCAGCAGGCTATTTAATTTCAATCCACATTTTGCCACTTTAGCTAGATCCTCCATTTTTTCTGCATATTCCCTGCATTCCAAAAGTAGCTTCCCCAGAGTAATAATATGCCCCAGACTGATGTTTTCCGATTAACCTTATACCACAATTTAGGCTTGTATGCATCATTGAAAAGGCCCCGCCCTGTACATGCGCATAAGATTGTTGGTAATTTAAGAATGCCAAGGATCCGCAGATGCATCCTTGAAAAAAGCTTCTGATACCCCTTTTTGATCAACAGGGAACGGGTTCTGTTCTTGTTCACGTACCAAATTTTGAACTGTTCAGAGCATTTTGACCAAAGATAAACTGGTTCAGAACCTGATAAGTTGGTTCCTAGCTGGAACAAAAATATAGCTGGTTTTTCCAGTGCGAACCGTGAGGATATCAGTGGGCGGGTCATTAGTTTGGAGAGGAAGCAGAGTGCAGCAGTGAAGAACACAACGTAAAAGGATACAGCTTCAGAAAAACGGACCGAAAACAAATATCTGCAATAACAGAACAAAAGCTTGCAGGTAATCAATGCGCACCACCATCTTGCTGCTACTGTATACTCCCACTGTGCATTGTGCAACGCCCTCCGTTCATGATGCATCCTTGATTAGAACGGTTCCACTCAAAACTGGTGGAAACGTGGGCCGGTTCGCTAACTAGCACCAGGGTTCAAAGAATCCTGAACAGAACCGGTTCAGAATCCTGAACAGAACCGGTTCAAAAACCTGTTGGTCGAAAAGGGGTATGCATGAAGGACACCGTCCTTGGTAGAATTTGAATGATCCTAGACATCGGAACAGTCCTTCGGCAGGATTCGATGACGTGGCATCCTTGAAATGCAACCTTTAAAGGACGCATCCTCGACATTGAGAAACACCGCCTGTATTTTGTAAATACGTAAATAGTTCATGATGCCAGGACCAAACTTATTCTTTTGATAATGAATAAGTTATATGATATTTTCTATTCTGATAAAACTGTTCTGTTCAATTAATGAAGACGTTTTGATATTCAAATGATCCAAGATTCAGTGAATAGGCAAATCATCTGGCGACTTTTGATAATGTATTCCTCAGAAAAGTGTGGGCAACATTGAACATAATGCAAATTATAATGCAACTAAATAATAAACTAAATAAGCTATCACGTTTTGCAACTTATCCTCACCGGGCATGTGGTTTGCCTGTGGAAGGAAGAGGGCATCTTTGGAGATAGGGCCCTGATTTGATCCCATTTTTAAAGAGAGGTTTTTTAATTTTGGCAGGCGCTGTAATAAATGATGAAATGCTGCTGTGGGTATGGGTTTGCTGCAAGCATGGTAGTGAAGTGAAGTCAAATTAGTGAGCTGGGAAAGTGCACTAATAATGTCAGACGTTGGAGCACAGCCCACCTCACACAGGCTGAGATGTGACAGCTGGCGCAGTGCTGATAGTGGTCTTAAAGTCGGACAGACGCACCGCCGAAGCACGAGTCGTGTTAGACTTTTAAACTCACAAAGGGAGTTAAGAGCAGTGGCACAGCACACGTCCACAGTAACCGAGTCGATCCATGGAAGCCGCAACGCGAGCTGTTTCCACTCTTTCCTTTTCGCCTTTAGCACCACAACTGATGCTGTCTTCCTGTTGCTAAGAGTTCTCCAGGAATGAGACGTGAATGAGTTGATATTCTCAATATACAGAGTGGTGTTCTTCCACAAAACAGGGCGATCGATCAGTCCCATAAAAAACCTACAGCTAGAGCGAACACTTAATTTGTCAGGAGTGGAAAGGAAATGAAACACGTGGACCCACACTTCTCCTGGCAGTCTCAACTCTGCCATCGTCTCCTCCAACCTCTAGTGCAGTAACACACGAACAAAATAAAGAATACGTTACGTAATAAAATGCATTTTAATCTTCGATTTAAAACAATACTTATCGCGACGTTATGTTAATCGGCAGTCCACACACACGCCTCTTCAAAACTTTGACTTGACTTCCGGAAAAGTAATTCAGGTTGCCAGATCCGTTACTAAACTCTCCCAATTCTTTATTCCGCTTTGAAACCACGTGCACGTCTTTGTTTTTAACGTTTAAATACCGCCGTTAATACGAAGCTCCAGGACCGCGTCAGAAATCAATAGACAGTTTGAATGGGAAAAAAACGGTAGGCCTACTGTGCACTAAAGCATTTTGAAT
>JAOTRR010000002.1:6753457-6764626 GCA_028570945.1 Gogo arcuatus
ATACATAGAGATGCTAATTTAAGAAAAAAATGAAGTGGTCTCTTAATTTTTTCCAAGGATGTATATACATACACACACAGTATATATTACACACACACACACACACACACACAAATACAAATACAAACACAAACACAGTGCCAGTTGATTGTGATTTGCAGTTACTGGCATCCAGCATGTCGGACTTTGACCTGAGGAGAATGGAAAACCTCTCACTTCCACGGGGTGTCAGAGCCTTAAATGTTTTTGTGTCCCTTTCTAGATTTCTTTAAAGATGGTGTAATGTATTTGTTGAATTTTTATACTGCCAACTTACTGTGAATCTTATACTGAGCAGAGCTGGCTCAGTCAGTCGACTGTAGCTCTTTTATTGGGTTGATTTATTTGTGTTGAATAAAGCTCTTCATTAAATAAATATAACAAGCAATCTGTCCACGCAGATCAGATCCAGTGTTAGGCTTTGCTTAAAAATATTCAGTGCAAAAGTGGAGAAAAAAGTGAATTCAGAAAGGGGTCAAATACTTTTTCCCCACAGTATTGTATGCAAATGATACATTTTCAAATAATTCCATGATGCTTTTAGAGATAACTGTTAGGGAATAGTTATTTGATGTTATTTATGTTATTTATTTTATTTATTTGCCTGTTATTTGATTAAAACTATGGTACTGTAAATTTGATTTTCTTCTTTGTTTCACTGTAATAAAGGTTGCCTTCTCTAACGAAATCCTATGGGAAACCGATCAAAAATGCTGTGTGTGTTTTCCAAATGAGAGTGTATGAAGTCCTTGCACTGTTGCCACCTAAAAACTATGAAGGTAAGCTCAATGTGAAAACTGTCCGTGGTTAAATTATTAACTGCTGAATGATGTACAGCTCTGTATTTTTAACTGTGAGAAATTGCTAAGAGTAGTGTTTCTCCATCCTGGTGCTGTGCACCCTTGTACATTTTGGAGCTTTCCCTCTAATGCACTCAGTTCAGCCTAAGTTCAAGCTTGTTCTTTGGTAGATTAGTTGAATCAGGTTAGGAGCAAGCAAAATGCCATAATATTCTCCAGAACCAGGAGTGAGAAACACTGGGTTCAAGGAACAGTCACATACTCAGAGAATGCCATTAAAAACTCCTTTAAAAATTACACCACTATTTAAAGCTGTTGCCAGAGGTGGATGATTGTAATTGCTATTGTTTGATTTGGAGATTCTGAGAAATGTAGTTCATAGCAGGATTTAGAGCACAGCCACACTTTAGTGCACCTAAAGTGTGCACTAGTGTGTAAAGAATGCACCTAATTAACATAAAGATATGTGCAAACCTGTTGGAATTAACTAAATATGAGTTTATATATCATGCTGGATACATCTGAAATGTGTGAATTACTGAAAAATCTGTTTATTTTCACTGGCCTGGAAGCAAAGTAAGATACTTCTGCAGTGGCTTCAGAATAGAAGCAACTTATATTGAGTGATAATACTATGACTTGGCACACACTATATATTTGCAAAATGGTTTCTTTACCCATCTGTTCATGAACAGTACTGTGTCTGTAACTGTCTCCTCTATACAAATACCATTACCAGAATAACTATAGGCATGTTTCTACTTTAAGACACGCTTTCAATTGACTGTCCATTTCATCTTATTATAGGCAATCAAAGCTTTTTGTGTCCATTTCATGCATTGCCACAGTCAGACTTTAAGCCCAGAAGAGGGTATGTGACACCAGCAAACATAATAAGTAATAAAAAAGCTATGATTGAGTGACAGTGGGCCTTTCTGTGTGGTGTTTCCATGTTCTCCCCATGCTTGCATGGGTTTCCCCTGGGTGCTCCAGTTTCCTCCCACAGTCCAAAGACATGCGGATTAGGTGAACTGGCTATTCTAAATTGCCTATAGGTGAATGTGAATGGTTGTTCGTCTCTGTGTTAGCCCTGCGATAGACTGGCGACCTGCCCAGGCTGTACCCTGCCTCTCACCCGTAGTCAGCTGGGATTGGCTCCAGCTTCCACCGCCACCCTGACAGATAAGCCGTATAGATAATCGATGTATGGATGGATGGGTGACAGTGATAAGGAAGTGTGGTCAGGGCATTAATGCAGGATAAATGGATAAAAACTCTGAAGGTTCCAAAACAGTTTATTTTTAAAAGTAAGATATTTTTACAGACTCTGATGTTTTTATATCTCTGGTGGTAATTGCCATACATACACTTTCTTGGGTTTGTTGGAACAGAGAATTTTGGCACTCTGTTGAAACAATTGGTAAATGACCTCACCAATCCGGAGAACACAACATGTGCTGAGGTCAGCCTGCTGCGGCCGCTGTGCCACACCCTGGACCTTTCTTTGCTGGGTCCGGCTCTACATGACATGGACCAGTACTACATCGAGGATCAGGTCAGCCTCTGACCAATAGCAATGTCAAGCATAAAAACGATCATTATACATTTTATATTAATGTTTCTCCGTTAATTTAGAGTACAATCACATTCCAGAAATACACTTGCACTAAGTACATTACTTATATTGTATGCATGATTATGTACATTTATAAGTATTTTGTGTGTGTGTGGGGTGGGGGGGGGGTCTACCAGAGGATATTGGAATTTAAATTATAAATATCGGCTCAAATTACAGCTTTAATCTGAGGGTATTTATATCCAGTTTGGCTGAACAGTGTAGGAGTTATGCCACTTTTTATTTGGGGGTCCCCCTCCCTTTTTAAAGAACCAAAGGTAATTGAACAGTTGGCTGTTCTGCTTTTCCATGGCCGGGTATGTGTTATTTCATTTACAGTTAAGCAGATAGAAGGTCTAGAGTGGATTTCAAGTGTGACGTTTGCATTTGGAATTTGTTGCTGTTAACTCTCAATATGAAGTCCAAAGAGCTGTCTTTCCAGTGAAGCAAGCCATCATTGGGTCACTAGACAGCAAAAACATTAAGTATAGCCAAATCAACTATTTGGTACATTGGTAAGCTTAGGGACACCAAAAGGACAGGAAGACCACCTAAATCAACTATTGACAACTGATGACAGAAGAGTTCTTTCCCTGGCAAAGAAAAACTCACAATAGTTTACCAGATCAGGAATACGCTGCAGGAAGGTGGAGTATCTTTAGTTGATTTTGATAGAATCAGCTTGCTTGCTAGTAGACTTTTGTTTGCAGATAGGGCTGTAAAATTAACTTCAAGCTACACTGATTATAATTAACATCAGACAGTCGTGCAGCACAAATGTGCAGAATGTCATTTGAAATGAGCTACAAGATTTTTCACTTTTTAGGTTGACATTAATTTTTAAAGACCTAAATTGAGATTTGGCCAAAATTGTGTTTCTTTCAGAGGTGCCAGCAAGAATGGTCTAGCCGTTGCATTTCCAATTTTTGATCCCTTACTACACTTATCTACTTTAGACCAAACACGAATCAAATTTGCTTGGCAGAAAAGGCCGTTCACAAGGGGAAAAGAAAGACGCACATTGCCCTCTTGTAGTGCTTTGTGATAACAGCAACGTATAGGTTTAGGTGAAATATGCCCTGAGAGTTCATGAGCCTTGGTTTAGTGAGCCAATAGAAAAACAGAGGACAGGATTGTAGTCTGTTTGGTTGGTTAAAAAAAAAAGAAATGGAAGAGATTCATTGTTGTTTTATAAACTACTGTAGACTAAGAGCAATCTTCTAACAATTGAGTTTTAATATTTTTAATACTTTATAATGCCTGTAACTGCATTCATTGAATTTGTACTTTGATGTACTAAAGACTGTTTACGGTTATCGTTCTGTGAGTTTCTTATATCCCTAGTTGCAGTTTAACTGTGTGTCCTTTGACAGCTACATGGAGGCAGGATTGGAGGAGGAGCATTAGAGTATGACCCTTTCACCATATGTGAGAAATCTCAGGAGGCACCCACACCCCTTCTCCCAGCCGATGCTCTCACCATTCATTCAGTCCAGCTGTTTGGAGTAATTTTTCACCATTTGGCAATCCATCAGAGGTGAAGTATAACCATCGTTCCATGTTTCCTGAAATTAAATTGAGCTGACTGCATTTCCTGATGATTTTGTTATCTGTGGTTGCATGTCCTACTTAGCATTTTTGTACTCATGATAGAGCTCTAGCTTATTGCCAAGAGTTTGCTCTGACAGTAAGGCACAGAATGTGCAGTGAACTGGTTCAACATTCCCCTAAGGCAAGCCAAATTTAGCTAATTAAAGTTATCCTAAGCATTTTAGTAGTGTCATGTGCTTCTGTTTGAAACTACTGCAAGTGGTGGTTACTATCAGACTGCATAACATCCATTGTTTTCTGTAAATATTATTAGTTGAAAGACATTGAAAATTAATAAAGAGTCAAAATTGTCAAATATATTATAGGTTTAAAAGAAACATTTGATTTTAATTACTGGGGCCTTGATCACTGACACCCAGTTTACATTTTTTCCCCCTATTTACATTGGGGATTTATTCATGCTGGTGAAGGCTTTGGGCTGGGATTAGTTTTGCTGTTGTGTGAGACAGTTGTGCTCCAATAGCACTTATCCATCTCCCATCTCAGAATTCAGATCCTGGAGCAGTTCTGTGAGTGTGTGAGGCAGCTGAAGGGCACTCGGCAGCAGATCGTCCAAATCCATGTAACAGCTGCTTTTTGCAACAGTCTGAAGGTAAACAGACAATCAACATAGAACATCTCTTGGATTTAATTTCACACACTATAACCTCCTTTGCTTTCTTATCATTATGATAATTTTTTTTCTGTTTGGGTTATATTCCTGAAATACTACATAACTGTCAATGCTCTATTTTATTGAACTACGTTTACATTAAATGTCCAGGTTTTTAGACATGGGTGAAAAATTGTGGAGCAAAACTTCACTAAGGGGCAGTACCAAGACACAGGTGCATTTGCTCAATATCTGATTTGTTACTTAGTACAAAATAAATGTCCACTTAATGTTGTCATTATATTGAATTAACTGTCACGCTGTACACTATATAGCCAAAAGTATATGGGCCTTCCCCAAACTTGTGCCACAAAATTGGAGGCCCAGGATTGTTTAGAATGTCTGTGTATGCTGTAGCATTATGATTTCTCTTCACTGGAACCTAGTGGTCTACCTCAAATCTGTTCCAGCATGACAAGGCACCTAAGCACAAAGCAAAGTCCATAAAGACATGGTTGGTTTCGAAGCACTCAGGTGGCCTGCACAGATCCCTGACCTCAACCACAATGATGATTTGGAGCAGCATTTGCTCACCAGGCTTCCTCTTCTGACATGAGTGCCCGACCTTACTAATATTCTTGTGGCCGAATGGCCAAATTCTCACAGCAACAATCCAAAATATAGTGGAAAGCCTTCCCAGAAGAGTGGAGAGTGTTATATCAGCAAAGGGAGTGCAAACTCCATATTAATACCATGCCTTTGGAATAGGATATTCAACAAGCACATATGGGTGTTATGGTCAGGTGTCCACATATTTTGGCTGTAGTGTATTAATACAGATTAAATTTGATCTAAATACGTACAACACAGGTATGATTTATTTAAATCCACATGACCTAGATTATGAATGAATTGGATATTAGACCATACAGTGGATAAAGTCTCCAATCTCATTGTTAAAATGGCAGGTATTTGTGAAATTACCAAAATCATGTTAGATTTTTTTCTACCTTTAATGTGATACGGCAACCAACAAAATCGAAGTGAAATGCAAATAGAAATGTTTTCGGGAAACACCTATACAATTATCTTGTTGCATAAGTGAGCATATCCCTTCACCAATTCTTTGTTAAAGCACCTTTTGTTTGTAATACAGCACTCAGTCTTTTTGGATAAGAGCCTACCAACTTGACAGATTTTGATTTGGCTATTTTATTACTCTTTCTAAAATACTTCTTGCAAAATGCTCCAGATCTATCAAATTGCAAGGGCACCTCTTGTGCATAGCACTTTTCAAGTCATTCCACAGGTTTTTGACAGTATTTTGCTTTGGGTTGTTATCGTGCTGCTAGATGAACATTTTCTTCATCTTCAGCTGTTCAGCCTGCTGGTTTTGTGTGAAAGTAGATTGGTATTTGGCGCTATCCATGTTTCCCCTTATCTTGGCTAAGCCTCCAGTTCCAGCTGAAGAGAAGAAGCCCTATAGCATGATGATGCCACAATCATGCTTAACCATGGGTATGGTATTCTTTGGGTAATTAGTCTTGTTTTTGCACCAAACATATCTTTTAGAATTTTGCCCTTGGTCTCATCAGACCATAACACACTTTTCCACATGATTCGGGGTACTTGTATGTATTGTAGCGTCTCGTAGGAGCAGCAGACAAAACACAGACACACAGATGGAGATGGCGGTTAACAACCCTTGGTGGGGCTCCTTTTGTCCATGCTGTACTTTAATACTCTTCAGTTGACTCGAGGATGGTGAGCAGCCATGGGGATTGGCAAATGCCAGCTGTGGTTCATTCCTGTGCTCTGCGTGGTGGTTTTGGCATGCCATCACAGAGAGGGCAGGACTACTACTTGTTATAGCCAGGACTTCTTGTTCCATGGTGGCAAAGCGCCCCTTTGTGGGGGTTAGTTTACTACTTGGTTTTCTAAAGGGATTTAGTCCCGCCCTTCAGAGTTCGCTTAAGACTTCCCACAGATGGAATAAGTGGTCTGACCATGTGACTTATGATGTCGTCCAAGTATGCTGCTGCAAATTGTCAGTGTAGTTGCAGGACAATATCCATGAATCTTTGGAATGTTGCAGGTGCTCTGTGGAGTCCAAAGGGGAGATCCCCTACTGCCAGTGATCACTGGAGGTGCTGAATGCAGTTTTGAGCTTTCTTCCAGGATCAGGGGCACCTGCCAGTATCCCTTGTGAGGTTGAGGGTGGAGATGAAGTGGGCTCTCCCAGATGCTCCACCAGGTTGTCCACTCAGGGAAGGGGGTAGCTGTCAAACTTGTACTTAGTTCAGTTTTCGGAAGTCAAGTTTTTGAGCTTGGGAACCACTACAATGGGGCTGGACCTAAGGCTGATGGATTCTTCAATAATTCCATTCTATAGCGTCTTCCCCACTTCCTCCTCAATAGACTTGCAGTGGGCCTCTGGGATTTGATATGGCCACTGCCGAATCGCCACTCTGGGCAGGGTCTTTCTAACATGTTTTATCAGCAGTGTGAGTCCCAGGTCCTTTGAGAACACGTCCACAAACTGATCCAAAAATTCCCTCAGTTTTTGCCACTGTGAGGGGGTTAGGTCTTCCCTCTTTTGGACCAAGGCATGGCTCAGTGGTTCTGGGGAGACACCAGCAAAGGCTGAGAGTGCAGGGACAGGTTCAATTTATTTTTTTATCAAGTTGACATGATATAGCTGGGTCTCTTTTCACTTACCTGGCCATTGCAGATGGTATTTCACTAGGCCCACCCACTTGCTGACAGTATAGGGGCACTACGAGCAGGTTAGGAGATTTTAGTTGGCACTAGGTAACCGAAGCACCCAGTCGCTAGGCTGTAATTCATGTGGTTTGGCAGGCCGATAATATACTCTTTGTTGCTTGGCTTGTGCTTTCTCCATGTGTTGTCTCATGATGGGAGATGTGCGGTTGATATGGTCTTGTATTTGTTGAACATATTTAATTTCTTCTGGCCTCCTTCTGAACAGAAGATGAGGCTTGTGGTGGTTTGCATACCACAAACAGGACAGGTAGGAGGAGGTCTCAGTTCCTTCCTTCTTCATCTACCACCCAATGCAGCATTCTCTTCAGCATCTTGCGCAAACTTTCAAAGATGCTGTCTGTCTGTTGATGGTAGATGGACATCCTGATTTGCCTCACTTGCAACAGTCAACAGAGACCAGATATTATATATGAAACAAAGGGTGTACCTTGGTCAGTCAAGTGGTCCTTGGGGATTCCTATGTGGCTGAAGAGGAAGACGATGTTTTGTGACATGGCCTTTAGGATACATGTGGCCTAATCTATGATCAGCAGAATATGCTCATTACCCTGGGCTGATTTTGGCAATGGCCCCACAAGGTCCATTCCTACCCTTTCGTGGGGCCCGCCAATAATGGGGAGCAGGATGCAGGCTTCTTGGGGGAGATGCATTGACATTAGGGACAACACTGGCAGAAATTCTGTAATTCTATGTCCATGCCTGTCTAGTGGAAGCAGTCTCGAAGCTTCTCCATGGTGTAGTGGGGACCCAGATGTCCTCCTAAAGTGTGGGAGTGGGGCAGGTGCATTGAGGTCAATTTTAGACCTGGGTACTACCAGGAGATTGCAGGCTTGTCCGCATCACTCTGTTGGGTAGTAGAGCCGGTTGTTTTTGATCAGGAAGTAGGTGGGGTGTAAGTTTTGGTCTGATCCCTGGTTTTCTTCTTCTGTTTGGAACACCTTCTGCTCACTTCTGAACTTCACGGGCTGCCTGGTGGAACATGGAGGAGAGTGGATTAGTATTATTGGTAGACATATCTTTGGCTCCTGACTCCATGTAGTCCTCCCCTTCTTGGGCCATATATGCTGGGTGGGCATGGTCTGGTTTCTTTTGTGGTCAATCCATCTGTCTTCAGGTTTTTGGGGTCTTTGAAACCCTGGGAAAGTCTGTGGGAAACCCAAGCCAGTCTGTTTCTACAAGTACAGGCACAGGTTCACAGTTCAGACACTAATCAAATCAGTAGCCAGCGTACACTCCAAGGCCTTGACCATTTTTTTGAGGTTGTTGTAGGGTTGCATGCTGATTGCTTTGTGTTCCTTGGCTGGTAGCAACCTGATAAACTTGTCCATAGCTACCTGTTCAGTTACCACACCAACTGTCAGTCACTCTGGCTGTAACCATCTTTTGAAGGTATGCAGAAGGGTGCCCATTTGTTTCCAGGGCATGCCCCCTGGCTTGTAGCCCTATTTGTGGAACTCTGCTGCTGCAGAGACAGATGGGAGACATCTGTGGTGGGAGACAGATGCAGCGTGCAAAGATTTCTGCCTTCACCTAATCTAGATAAAAGAGGTGTTATTACTTGGGCCTTTTCTCATTTTGGCCATCATGAACAGTTAAGAATCTATTTAAACATGCGTAAATGGGCCTCCATGTTGTCTTTGGCAGTTTGGGAAGGAGGTTGTGAGGGTCCTGGCAGGGATCATGGTTGTTGCTGCCACCCCTAAGCAATGTTCGGCCACCAGCTCATCTGTGATCAGTCTCAGCCCTCATGCCACCTCCTGTGTGAGTTTCTGCTGGCTCAGGTTGGATTCAAGCAGGTGTTAGAACATTGGGTCCATGGGCAGGGTGTGGTCAGGGTATCTGTTCATGCCTGCATTCTCCACTAGTGCAGTGGCAGTCAGAACACAGACGCACAGAGACTGAGGTGGCAGTTAACAGCCCTCAGTGGGGCCCCTTTTATTTACAAGTTACGGGAAAGGCAGAGGGGAGTCAGGAGGAAATGAGAGGGAGGCTGGTTTGGTGAGCACTGGGCTGTGGGGGTCTTTCTTGGAGGTGGTAGCACTGGGGTCAGATGAGGGCCAAGCAGAGAAGCACAGGCCAGAGGCAGAGCTCAGCGGGAGGAAACTAGGAGCTCTTTGGGGTGGCTCGAGTGAGACTACCCCACCTGGGCATGGTAGTGGTGGGACAGCGTTGTTGGCTTCTGCATCTGTGTACAAAAGATGAGAGAGAGTCAGCATTAGTACTGCGCTGGCAGCTGTCCTCTTCTCCTTGTCTGCACTATCCTTTTGTACTCTCCAGTTGATTCAAGGAAGGTGAGTAGCTGTGGCGATTAGTGAGTACCAGCCATGCCTCATTCCTGCATTCCGCCCCCGAGCTATGTGCTTCTCTGCTGTCCACAGCACTGGTGCTGTATAGGCGCTGTCCTGTCAGCACAATTGCAGCAGCAGTACAAGGAGCATGTGATCGTTTTGGCAGCTTCAGCGACCTGCTTCAGCAGCACGAAAGGTGTCAAGGACGACCTACAGAAACAGCAGATTTTTATTTGGGTTTAATTAGAATCACTTCAGTGGTGACAGGTATGTGATAATTGTTTGAACATGAGTTTAAATGTAATTTAGTTAATACTGAGCACATTCACATGCTCCATTATTATAAGGGTATGCACACTTATGCAACCAGGTTATTGTAATTTTTTTCATTTTTCTTAAAATGTTTCTATTTGTTTTTAAATTGAATTTTGTTGGTTGCTATATCACATTAAAGATGGAAACATATCTGACATTTATCTTTTTTATTTTTTACATTACAAAACTTGTAATTTCACCAGTGGTGTGTAAACTTTTTGTATCCACTGTAGATGTGCTTGTAGGTCATAATTTGGGTGGAAATAGTGATGATAATGCAAGTGCCACCCATGTAGCTGCGTCTGTTTTGACAAGCTAATACTTTGTGGTGTGCTGGGATATGATAATTTCGATACCTCTGCACATTCATACAGTATATTTATTGGAAAATGAGATGTTTGCTTTACTTTTACCCTCCCAGTGTATGTAAACTCTGTCTGTCTGTCTCTTTCAGTGGTTGGCATTGGGTAATGTAACACTTGGTCCAGAGGAGGTACAGAAGCCTGCGCTCTCTCTCCTGCTGGGAGCGCTGGAGACCTCTAACCCTCTACTGCGCTGTGTGGCTGCTGAGGGTTTAGCCCGATTAGCACAGGTTCTCAATGACCCCAATGCAACAGTCTCCCTCAGCCTGATGAGCTTTGATAAGTGAGTGTTGCTGGAATCCTCAATTTCTTGTTTAATTTCTCAAACCTTGCTCCGTACCATGTTCTTTCAAGCCGTTAGAACACTTTGACTTCTCACAATCTCTTAAGATAGAAGGAAGAAATGCATTAAGACTCTTCTCTGTACTAGCTTCCAGGTGGTGGAATGATCTTCAGCCCTGTCAATAACTGCCGGCAGCCGGCAATTTTGCCGCCTATAAATGCTCCATCGCCAGTTACTCGCAGTGGTTTTTTCATAAAAATTTAAATTTTTCTTGTATTTTTACATGATATGCTTTATTTGTTTTTATTCATTGAGAAAAGAGATCATTTTAGATGGCAAGAATCATGTTTTTGCTATGACAATGGCCATTGTTTACTAGTATCTGTGTCAGTTCTGCACATGCAGATGCACTGAGTTAGATTTACACTTCATAAAAGTGAAGTCTGTTGATTTGCGTGTTTTGTTGCCAGTAAAAATCAC
>JAOTRR010000002.1:6799955-6811665 GCA_028570945.1 Gogo arcuatus
ATTACACGGTGGCACGAAGATATGAAGTTTATCTTCTCATGTTGAAAAATATTTTCACTCGTTCGCTTTGCTCACTCGTGAAATATATTCACTACTCGAAGATAAACTTCATATCTTTGCGCAACCATGTATTATCCTATATGTATTTCATCAGGATGCGGTAATACATGTATGGACAATTTCTGTTGTCTATGTTTGCCTAATAGTACATCAAGGCAGTTGACCTTTTGATAATCATTTGAGATGCTTTTTCAGTTTCTTACCAAAGAGACTCACCAAAACAAATCACCTGGATGAGTAAAAACAGGCATATTCACCAATTATGTAGTGTACCAATGTGTTAATAGCATCATATGTTTCATTATATGCTAAAGTTAGTTCCAGTCCACTAATTTGTTTGGACGAACAGCATTCCAAGAGTGCTGTTATTTGCACTGGTGCATTTCACTGTTTGTATTGCTCCACCTGTATGTGTTCACTATATAAAATTCCAATTATAGCAATAGTACATTACATCGAAACCGGTACTACTATGGGCTTGTCAGTCAGTTGCTCTATCCAATTGTGGTTTCATTGGAAACTGTTTGTTTTTATCTGTTTATTTTATACAATAATTTTTATAAAGTGTGCTAATACTTCTGGTAGGCACTGTGTGTAATACTATTTTATTAGTAGTACTTTTGGATATCGTTAGCCTTTCCTTTACTTTATACCTGTTTGTGTTATCTTCTCTAGGTGCTGAGCCGGTGTTACCAATTATTGGCGTCAGTGTTTCAGGGCTCAGCAGTGGTGGCAGGGTCGTTTATCAGGGGACTGGGCACTCAGCTGGTGGCTTGGCTGCAGCAGGTGGAGAAAAACCGCCCTCAGACTGCCATTGAGCTGCAGGCAGTGCAAGATGGCATCAGGGCCATGGAGGCATTAGTGCTCGCTGCTCAGGAAACTCACCGTAAGTATTTCATTTTGACTTTAGTTCAGCTAACATGATGGATTTACCATGTACGCTCACCGGCCACTTTAATAGGAACACCTGCACACCTCATTCATGCAGTTATCCAATCAGTGCAATGTATAAAATAATGCGGATAAAGGTCAGCTGTTTCAGTTAATGTTCACATTAAACATTGAAATGGTGAAAATGTGACCTCAGGGACTATGACTGTGGCAGACAGGTTGGTTTGAGTGTTTCAGAAAATTAGTGCACTTTTCCAGGCTTGCAGTGTTGCACAGATAAATACTACTGTAATGATTATCAATCAGTATACTGTGGTGACCTAGTGTGTATATCGTACATGCCTAGTACAGTATGTAGTGTCCTATGAGAATATACAGTATGCTATCATGTTAGCTAAAATACTAACATAGCTGAACTGATATTTAACGTTAACTTATCACGGTTATACTAGGCTCAACAAAGATGTGATGATAACTAAATAGCATTAGTTAAAATACATAGGTGAACAGTAGCATACTTTCACATAGACTTATGGACTAAATATCGGTGACCATTTTAATTGAGAAATATTAACATTGCTGTAATTTCAGGGCTCAGTTTTGTATGTAGTCTTTTGATTGGAATAGCAGTGGTTCAGAATACCTGCTCTTGGTGCTTTTAATCCAAGAGACCAAAACAAAGGTTCCAAATATGCACAAGCACTGTCCTGCCAAGGCCCACCTATTTTGTTGTAAGCGCCTTTTTTTTTATTTTATTTTTTTAAATCTTTCCCATCAAATTGAGGGCAAACACTATTACCTGTACGGTGCAGGGCATACTTCTGAATATGGAAGAGGTGAGACAAGTTTATATTAAAAATTGGATTGTGTGCCGTAATCAGATTGAAATATTTGTGTTGTGTCCTGATGTAGGTGCTCAGTTGGTGGCTGTGCTGTTGCCCATCCTAGTCTCCTTCCTGCTGGATGAAAACACTCTGGCCACAGCAGCTGAAGCCTCACGTTCTCTGCATGAGTCTGTGCTGCAAGACCTGATGCGCCTCGGCCCTCAGCATCCAGCTGTTTTTAAAGCCTTCGTGGCCTCGGCACCACACATGAAAGCCCGACTTGAGGCGGCCATCAAGGGCAACCGAGAGATTGTAAGCGGCAAAGCCATACCAACTCAGGTGCCTGACAAGGGCCAGGTGCCCAGCATCAAACTGAAGACCAACTTTCTGTGAAACCAGGGCATTAATGTGAATTTTAATATTAGTTTAGGTCAGGATTAGAGCTATTTTAACTGATTCATGCTTTTAAGGTAGTAGTTGATTGTTGCACTGTTCAAATGTGAGCATTTGTTATAATAAGGCATTAACCTCTATGAGGATTTTGATTTAAAATGAGGTTTGTCAAGCAAAGTGCACCCATCCTATGCAAGGAGAGAGAGGAATTAGATTATGGTACATAATGCAGACACTGTTTTAATGTATAGGGCCCGGTTTATTCCCCTTAAGCTGTATTTAAAATATGAAACATTTAAAATTGGAATATTTGAATACCTCCATACATCCAAAACTAGCACAGTATTTCCGAATGCTTATCCTTGCACATTTGAGTGTTTTTTAAATGATAAAGGGATTTTATTTAGCTAATGCATTATGTCAGTGGCGTGACAGCAGAAAATGTTTGAAAATGTGTAGCGAAGGGCTACAATTTGTTTTCTGTTCTGTCTTATGTAGACAAATAAAGGATAAATACCTTCCTCATCATTTTGTAGCTTGCAACTAAATCCATAACTACATTATTTTGAGTCACTCCAGGAGTGACTACATACAGGGAGCATTGGAGAAGCATGCTCTGACATTAGCTATACTTTATGTAAATTTGTCTGTAATGTTGAAATTAAAAAAAAATTGTCACTAGAGACTGAATACAAGTTAAGTCACTCGAGACTGAGTACAAGTTGAATTCTGATCATTAACAAAATTAGTCCTTGTAAATATGTGGTAATTTCAACCTTGCTTTTCTGCAATATGATTTAAATAAGGTATTGCACTGATGCTGGTGGTGTAACTGTTGTTTAAATAGTCAAACTAACTGATAACTTTTCACATTAAAAAATGTTTTGCGCTGATGATTGACAGCTGTTGTAATCTTGTAAAGGAATGTAATCTAGTCTAAAACAGTCTGAATTAAAGATTACATTAAACTAACAATAAATGTTTCTGGAAGTCACATCTTATTATGAGGCATTCAGCGAAAAGGAAACTATTAAATCGGGCATTAACTAGAAGAAACTGCAGAGGTTTACTGAACAAACAGGTTAATGGAAGAACTGTTTATTTGTGATTATCTGTTAGTTCTTTAGCTTTATTTAAAGTTGATTTCAATTAATATTTGTAATCATACCACAACATTTTATATGGTGTAAAAATAAACAGACCAAGTGACTTTCTTATTATGTTTGTTTTTTTTTAAAGCCTAATTTTCTGTCAAGGATAAAGTGTTTAGTTCTGTATGACAGAACGCCTTTAGTCTTGCTAACCTGAACAAGGAGACTCTGTTTCCTATCCTGAATATTTTGTACCTCCAAGTCCATGCATTATGGAATATACACAACATTACAGGGTTTACTTACAGAGCAAGAGTGCAGCAGGTTTAAGGTGATATTCACATTACAAGGTTGAAGTGCCAAAATAACTTTTTCCTCTAAATTTGATGACTGCATCAAACAGGAGCAGCATCAGGTTAAACCTTCAGGATAATAGTCCAGTCTTCCTGCTAATTAAAGCCAGTGTGTTTCTAACTATGTTCAGTAGCTACATCTATCTGTTCACAGTTGAATATGAAGACACTGACTATAACCCGTAAGAATGCACTTAACTACAGCATTAATAATCACAACACACAAATGACTCATTTTTTGTGTCTCCAGTAGCCATTAAACATTGTAGTATTAAATTGCTGTTAAAAAAAAAAAGTGTTGCTTTTGCTTGTACGCTTAAGTTAATTCTTTGGAAAGGGACATTGTTATATGGGGAAGCCATGGCCTAAAGGTTAGAGAAGCAGCTTTGGGACCAAAAGGTTGCTGGCTTGACTCCCTAGACCAGCAGGAATGGCTGAAATGCCCTTGAGCAAGGCACCTAACCGCCAGCTGCTCCCTGGGTGCTGCATCCCCAGATAGGATAAATGCAGAGAAAGAATTTCACTGTGCTCTAATGTACATGTGATGAATAAAGGTTTAAAATCCCCTCTCTCTCAAAAAAAAAAAGGATATTAGCCTGCTGATGAAAAGTTTCTTCTCAGCATATTTTATGAGTAGCTGAATTTATTGCCCTATGTTGTCTCTAGTGGAACAAGAGATGAGCTCTTTTTAATCTTTCAATTCAATTCCAGTCCACAAGATTTTTTTTAATTTAAAATACAGGTTCTACAACCCCTGTCTGTAAAAATGATGCAATCACCACACTTAGAGGATGTTCACCCAGCATATTTTTTTCAACTTTGTAGCAAATAAACAAATCACAGAGATGACATTATTTAATGGCTGAACATTCTGGCTTTCCAAAATATACCTTATACAAATTAAATTATTTTAATTAATGGCATAATTTTTTTCCAGATCAAGTAAAGGAAAAAAAATATGGAATAACTCAATGTTGAGGAAAAAAAAATATTCAATATCACCAACAAAAATAAATCACAATTAATACTTTATTGCTCCTCCTGGGGCTTATGATGGCCTGGATTCTTTGGGGCATGGACTTCACTAATGAAAAACAAGATTCTACATCAAGCTGGTTCCAACTTTCTCGAATAGCAGTTGACAGGTCAGCTTTGCAGGACGGAGCCTTGTCATGGACCTTTTTTTTTTTTTTTTTTTTTTCACCATAAATTTTCAGTTGGATTTGTTTGCTGGCCATGTCACTGAGTTGATATGCCTTTCCTGAAGAAAAAGCTTTCAGACTATTTGCTCTGTGGCAAGATGCATTATCATCCTGAAAAATGATGACATCACCAAACCTATTTTCTATCAATGGAATGAGAAAAGTATCCAAAATTTCAGTGTACTGTTGTGCATTGACTCATGATTCATCTCCCCTGGTCCTTTACCTGACATGCAACCCTATATCATACATGAGTGGGGACATTTGATAGTTCTTTTCAGACAGTCATCTTCATATATTTTGTTGTAATAGAAGTCGGTGGCGTTGTTGAGTGGACGCTCATTAGCTCAGTAGCTCCCCTAGTGGCGGGTTGTGAAGTGCAGCGCTGTGCCTCGTGATGCGGAGCCTCGCGCTGCTTCCCCTCGACGGCTCCATTTCGCTCCGAACAGTCAGCTGCTTCCCCGTTCACTTTGACCTTTAGTTTTGTGTATATATGAAAAAAGGGGATGAAGAAGCGTTAACTTTTTTTTGTTTTCCCGCCTGCTATATTTACGGTCTGATCTAAAAACCATCTGGTTTCTCGGTGTCCACTGAAAAAAACGGTGAGTTTGTTTCTGTCGGTGAGGTAAAAAGCCGGCCGGGTTTCCTGAGCGCGCGGCGGGACTGTAGTGGCCAGGCCTCGCGCTCGCGCAGAACTTTACACTCCTGGGTTTTGCGGTAAACACAAGGCCGTGTTTGATTAGCTTCACTGTTTATACCCAAACTTATGATAGATAGATAGATAGTTAGGACACTTGTCATAACTGGTGGTGTGAATGTTTTAGCCTTTACTGAGTCGCCTTGGTGAAGGTTTAGTGAACTAGGCTCATGGGAATGTTTTATTTTCTCAAGAGACTGAAAGTTGAACCTAATCCTACCCTACCAGCTAGCTTAAGTAAGTTAGCCGGGTCTAGCAAGCTAACATCCTTGTTGTAGTTCATCTTAACTGGGGCGCTTTATTAAAATAAAACGGTATATGACGTTAGAAGCAGCAGAGCGGCTAGCTCAGAGACTGTTGAATTAATATATTATATGACAAGAGAAAGTAAGAAAGATGTGCTCGGCTGGCGAGCTAGCATCAACCAGCTGAGGCTCGTCCGACGTCGAGTGGCTGGCTGTTTGACCAGTTAATTATATTTGTTTGGTTCCTTAGCAAATTGGGTTTATTTAGATAACGGCTAATAAATATAGAGAACCTTAGCTCGACAGGACAGGATTAGCTAGAGGGAGGTTAGTTAGCGTCAGATATTCTGGATGTATCAAGTGACAGCCGTTTGTTGGGCTGAGCTGCTAATAAGTATTGACCGTGTAACTTGGCTACAGTTGGCCCACTTTCTGTTCAGCTAACATTATCGCCAATAGAGAGCAAGATCTAAACTGGTCTAACCCAGTGCTAGGTAGGTAACTTGACTTCTTACTGCCTGCTGACTGGATGAAGTTGATGCACCGAGTAATTGTCTGGTAGACTGAGAGCCAAACTGTTGATAGTAGCTGGTTAATTTAGTGTGGCCTGTTTGTTGAAGCAGGAGTATGGTACAGTGTTAAACACAACCTGGTGGTGTAGTGTGAGTTAATTTAATCAAGTCTATCGATAAAACACTTGTCTTGGTTAACTTCTAGCATGATGACATCGACTGCAATCAAATCGCGTTTGTGACTCATCCCAGAGACGTTAGATGTGAATTCATCTCTTCTCACTACCGCAGTCACATCCAAAACACTCCTCTCTTTTATGGTGTGATTGGCTCTGTACACAAGCTAATTTTTATTAGTGATACAAGTTAAGTTTGTTATTGTTTTCGTTGTTGAACCTCTGATGGTCGTCCTGTTCTCATCCACTTAAATGTTGTTTAAATCCAGCTTCTGGTGTGAGCACATTTTGGACTTGGTGTGCTTCATATGTTTGCTAGTTGCTGAGATTATATTTCGTTAAATAAATATTATTACTCATTTCTCACATCTTTTTATTATGTCTATTTTTTTCCCCCTGTAAAGCAACCTTTAAACCAGACTGGTTGTCCCACTTAAAGGGATTCCAGTGAAGCGAATGTATTTGCAAATGCAAAAGCTTAGGCCAAGCTGGCAAGAATGCTCATGCAGGCACAAACATTCTCACGCAAGTGGTTTAACTTATTAACAAGAACTTTAAACTCTTTAGGAAATGCATATTTCTATGTATTTGTGTATTTATTTATTTATATGCAGTAAAGTTTTTATACATTTGAAGTTTGGATTGATATGATAAGGTGAGTAAATGGCACTCTTTCTGGAAATGAAGCTTTAAAAACATTCTGGAAACGGATGACTTTCGATCTTGGGAGTGTGTGTTGTAGGTGTAATAATCATTGCACAGTTTGCTTTTTTAATAGAAAAAAAATCTGGCTTTTTATAATGGCAGTATATACTTAAGCAAAGTCACATGAGCGGGAGTTCTGTTTTACTGAATATCGTCACGGCTGTGATTCGGCTGTGCTTTGTGCTATTGCTTTTATACAGCAGTTCTTAAGCTTAGGATTAGGCTTAGACAGTTCTTAAGCAAGAAATTAATATTGAGAAAGTGGCATTTCGGGCACAATATGGCCAAATGTTCTGTTTATTTTTTTGTTCCAATAGTGGAAATAGATCTTGAAGAATCCACACCCACTTTAAAGCACGTCGACTAGCTGGCTAGCTAGCACACAGTGATTTGTACATTCCCGTTAAAGGTACTCCTTGTAAAATTGGTGTCTCTTCTTTCTTTTCATCTTCATCTGGCGAGCTTTCATATTTTAAGTCAAACATTATATTCCTGAAAAGTATCATTTGCCATGTCTGCTGATGTCGCTAACTCTACCATGGTAAATGTTGTTTCAAACTAGGAAGTGGAATTTTACATGTAGGACACAGACAGGCAGAGTGATACAGTGAAACATCCCAGTACCATTTTATGAAATATCAGCACTGCTCGACCAATCAATAAGTGGACCGGAACTGACTGTTGTATAACAGTTAATATCTTTGTATGTTTTAGGGGAATTTGTTTTGACTACAAAAGAAAAGGGGAAAATAAAACTTGTAGTATTAGGGTCCGTTCCTCATCTGGCTACAGTAATCTTATGTTGAGGTTGACAGATTCAGGCCTGCTGCTTGTTTAGATGGTTTTTCATTGCTGATGAAAAACCAGCAATAAAATGCAGATGGTGTATTTAATGACCACAGGCCCTGCTGAGCAAAACATATATTGTAAATGAAAGCCTTCTAAATCCGTCATCTAGTGTACAAAGATTGTGTTATATTTTTCCCCCAGGTTGTGAATTTCTGAGGATGTAAAATGCTTAATGAATTTCTGCACAAGCCTAGCCTTTTCACTTCTGATAGGACTATGTTAGGCTCTTCAGTGCCAGATTTATTTTGTATATGAAACAAATGAGAACAGTTGTCTAAAATTTGTGATTCTATAATTTGACTAGGCCTAACTTGTTTAAGAGAATGGGAGTATCTCAGAACTGTTTTTAATCTCCTAAACTCTAACAGTGAGGGCAGCCCTGCTCTTAAAGTCAAACAAAACCCCAAAATAAACACCGTTTGCCAGTCACGGCAAGTGTCCTGATGAGCCCTCTGCACCTTTAAATTTAAATAAATTGTGACGTCATGATTTGTACTTGGAGTATTTGTATTTGTACTTATATTTGAACCTCGGAGAAAGTAAGATGGAAGCGCCCAGGGACATTTTGTTTTTCTTTTACAATAAAATCTGTACAAGTATATGTATACAGGTACAAATTTGAACAAGTGAACACTCGAACATGTTTGGGTTTTCTTTAAAGAGCAATCCTCAAACCTCAGGCACATGTGCATAGCTGTACCTGCCTGAGAACTTTGTTAACCAGGGCATGGTAGAACACTTCGAGCACTTGTCAAGTAACAAGTGTAATAGATCCTGTGGCATTTTCTGCCGAATCCTTCTTACTAGTAATAGTTTCAAAGAGATTCATAATTTAGCGCACCACTGCTTTTGTTGTCCCAAACAAGATCCAATCAGATTTGAGTGTCTTATTGTGTTAGACAGTACACACTGATTACTTCTGCCATATATCTGCTTATCAAATCACTGTGAAAGTTAATCAACCACAAGAACTTTAGTGTTCACTACTTCTTTTAACTCTGAAGCCAATCTGTCTCTTTGCTTTATTAATCTAGACTTTGTCAATTTCCTTCAAGGTGAAGACTTCATGAACCTGAAAGAGGACCAGTGACGGCTCATACTCTTCTCTCTCATCTGACCGCTGTGACTGGGTGTCATGGCCGATGTGGACCCGGACACACTGCTGGAATGGCTGCAGATGGGGCAGGGTGATGAGCGTGACATGCAGCTCATCGCCCTTGAGCAGCTCTGCATGCTACTGCTTATGTCGGATAACGTGGACCGCTGCTTTGAGACGTGAGGACAAATCACAGATATCACTTAGTTAGCAGTGAAACAGAGGAGGATTTTCCTTCTCTCTAAAGTAGAAGACTCCTATATTGCTCATGTGTTGTTACTCTGAGCTTCTTTCAAGTGCATAACCTGAGCAGTTGGCTAATCAGTTTCTTAAGATTATTGTAGCATGCTGTCAAAAAAAATCTTCATAATTTTGAGATGGTTAATTGAAAAGCTTTTTCTCATTTATGTTACCAGAATATTCTGTGAATGATGACACAAAATTTGTGATAATTAGCAGTAAATTGAATAATGTGCACAACTCTGTATCTATTATTCATTCCTGCTTACATTGTGTCTTTAGGTGCCCTCCAAGGACATTTCTTCCAGCCCTTTGTAAGATCTTCTTGGATGAAAGTGCCCCTGACAATGTTTTGGAAGTGACAGCTAGGGCCATCACCTATTACCTAGATGTGTCTGCTGAGTGCACGCGCAGGATAGTTGGAGTGGACGGCGCCATCAAGGCCCTCTGTAACCGACTGGTGGTGGTAGAGCTCAACAACAGGACTAGCAGAGATCTAGCAGAGCAGTGTGTAAAGGTGCATACTGTTACCTAGGCAAAATAAAGAGCTTTGTGTCCACCTGGTTGTTTTTTTTTTTTTGTTTTTTTTTTTGGCCATTTTTTTGGCCATTTTTTCCTCTTAACTGCTGTATTTATAAGTCTGTACGTTGATTTTTTTTAAACTGCTGCCTTGCACTTTTCTTGTGTTAAAAAAAAAAGGTGCATATGCCAGAATGCAGCCTGGAAAAAGTCAAACTAACAGATATGAAGAACAATCAAATTAATTCTGGAAGCTGTGACATTTGTTATATAGCACTTGACAGAAGATTAATTATTCTGACTTACACCTGCATGAAAGGCACAAGGAATTGTGGAATTGTCATTTAAATGATGTGACTTTTAGACATGCCTTTTATCCTCACAGGTGCTTGAGCTGATCTGCACACGAGAGTCTGGTGCTGTGTTTGAGGCTGGAGGGCTGAACTGTGTTCTGAGTTTCATTAGGGACAGTGGTCACCTGGTGCACAAGGACACGCTGCACTCAGCCATGGCAGTAGTGTCTCGACTCTGCAGTAAGATGGAGCCCCAAGACTCGTCCCTTGAGACGTGTGTGGAGTCCCTGTCCAGTCTGCTCAAGCACGAAGACCACCAGGTAACACACGTATGTTGTGCTTTGTCTCACTTGTGCCAAGTTAGTTAATAAAAATGAAAGTAGAAAACATTAACTCTGTTTACATGCAGCCTAGTAATGTTTTTAATCTGAGGCGGATGGCCGCATCAGACTGGGGGGGAGAGTTCTCGTGTACTCCTTAATCAGAATAGATGAAAGGATTGAGGCCAGTCCAAAAGACTTTTCTGTGTGATCAAACAAGGCAGGTAATCCGTTTAATAATCTTGTAAATAGAACAGTAATCACCATGAAAACCTTCATAACCAGTTCCTTTTCATTGTATTCTTTACCTGTGTGTTTTAAGTCAGAACACACACTGATTAATGTGGCTGGGGGGGAAAAAAGAGTAAATAAGGGTGAGGCAGCAATAATAGTCATAGTAAAGAAAGTGCTGTTCCTGTTCATCGCAGTAAATCCTGTGTGTGTACTTGTACTTGCTACATACTGAGGACTTGAATACATTTTTTACCAACAGAGTTAGGACGTATTTGGGAAGTGAGGACATTTTGGCTGGTCCTCACTTCTTCAGAGGGCTGTTTGAGGGTTAAGACTTGGTTTTAGGGTTTGGGTTAGGGTAAGGATTGGGGTTAGGCATTTAGTTGTAATGGTTAAGGTGTGGGTAAGAGGCTAGGGAATGCTGTGTGTGTGTGTGTGTGTGTGTGTGTGTGTGTGTACAGGCATGCATGTGCTAATATAATGGTCTAAATTTTATAAACCAGAAATCCCATGCACCCTCCCTTATGGCGTGTTGGTAAAGCAGGTCCACAGCACACTAGGAAGTTGTAGCTTGAGACATATCAAATCGCTCACTTAGTACTGGCTCTAATAAAGTGTTGCACTGCAATAAAAGATGATGCTGTGGCAAATGGAGCCAATTTATACACGGAGCCATTGCCCATCTTCCTTTTATACAACGCCATTTCTTCTTGATTGAATGACATGGCTTGTTTGTCTTAATTTCTGGCTTTATGTTGACTTGCTTTCTTTAAATTCTTCACATTTTAGTATTTCTTTAGTTAATACAATTCCTATGAAACAACTTTTTCAAAATATTTGAAATAGCTACATGAGCTACTTCAACTTGGCAGCATAATTTGTATATAAAAGTGGAGTAACTTATTGGAAATTACAGTACCAGTGACAAGTTTGACACACCTACTCATTCATAAGGTTTTCTGTATTTTGACTATTTTCTACATTGTAGAACAATATTGAAGACATCAAAA
>JAOTRR010000002.1:6814669-6824745 GCA_028570945.1 Gogo arcuatus
CAGTCTTTCACGTTGCTCTTGGGTGACTTTATGCCACTTCTGGTGCAAAAATTCAATCAGCTCAGCTTTGTTTGATGACTTGTGACCATCCATCTTCCTCTTAATCACATTCCAGAGGTTTTCAGTGGGGATCACCTGGTCTTTTTTCAGTCTTCAGCTGTCCAGTTTTGGTGAATTTCTTGTCTTAATGTGTTTGAGACCATCAAAGGGTAAATAATAAAATACAGTAAATAGCCCTATTTGACAACTGTAGTAATCTATATGTCAAGAACCGCTCAACTAAGAGAAACAGTCCATCGTTACTTTAAGACATGAAGTGTCCTTTTAATTAATAATAATAATAATAAAGAAAAACCATTGAATCAGAAGGTGTCCAAACTTTTGACTAGTACTGTACTTTGTGTCTTTATTTGGAGTCTGTTGGAAAAAGGAGAGTGTAAAATTTCCAAGCCTGCAGGATTAAACTGGCCATTATAATGAACTACAGCTATTATAATGCCTAGCAATTTGTATTCACATACACAATGTCATGACTGTAGTTTTACATAAATAAATCCATTAAACAGTAATGCGATTTATATCACCATGTGTGAAGCAAACATGAAACACTGGAGGGTGAACTCACTCGCACTGTTCATTTGCACTAGCTGTTCAGTGCAAGAGGTTTATTATAGAGGAGGATTAAACATTAAAATGTTAGACACTGTGAAACTAAGTGTAAATATGTCTAAACTGAGGTTTCCAGAACGTTTTCATTGGTTTCTGTTGCGAGCTCTTGTATAAATTTTATTTATTTATTTATTTTAATGGACTACACTTTCAGAAAGCAGACTAAAATGCTAAACAGTACACTAGCTTGCTTTACTGGGATGGAACAAGCAGAGCAGCAATGAAATTATCCCTGTTGGAGAGGAAAGGTTCCAAAATTATTGGGAAGACATTTTGAGGCAGATGAGAGATGTGAATTGACCACAGTGAAAGTGGTTCAGTGTTTGGTAATTGCAATTCAGCAAAGATGCTGTGGTTGCTGTAAATAACAAAAAATATAAATTGTGAAAGAAAGTTTGTTAGAACCTCTGTTTTGGGAAACATGCGATGCTTCTTGTTATGGTAGCGTTAACATAGAATACTGGTCCTAGCGTGTGCATAAATTTAAGCTTGCATTTAAATTGCACTAAAGGAGTGCTGAGTTTAGGGTAAATCTAACATTTCATTCTGATTGCAGATTCTAAATAAATTCATTGAGTCAGACATATTTGGATATAAATTTAGTCATTTAGACATTGTCTTTATTGTGGCAACAACCTTAATATGTTAATGTCCAGACTTGTGTCAAGATGTAAAACCCAAATGATATTGTTGCAGGTTTCTGATGGAGCCCTGCGCTGCTTTGCATCTCTGGCTGATCGTTTCACGCGCCGTGGGGTTGATCCAGCACCACTGGCCAAGCATGGCCTGAGTGAGGAGCTTCTGTCACGCATGGCTGCTGCAGGAGGTTCAGCCGCTGGTCCTTCCTCCACCTGCAAACCAGGCAGAACATCTGCAGGAGGCGCCCCCTCTGCCCCTGACTCCAAACTTAGCAACCAGGTGTCCACGATCGTCAGCCTGCTGTCCACCCTGTGCAGGGGCTCACCACTCGTCACCCACGTATGTGCTGCCATATCATCAAGATTTGATGGAATGGAATTCCACTCTTAGTGTACTTTTCTAGGAGTGGCAGGGGGCAAAGATTTGATACAGAATGTTTTTGGGGTGGTTTTTGGGGGATGGTGGGGGGTGTTTGGGGTGTGTAGTGTATTATACACTGTTCCCAAAGTATGCTGACATGTGACTTATCCAACGCTTGTTTGAAAATCCAATTCCAAATCTATGGGCATTAATATGGAGCTGGACTGCCCCTTGTAGCTATAACAACTTCCACTCTTCTGGAGGGTCTTTCTAATAGATTTTGGAGCGTGACTGAGGATTCAGCCACAAGAGCATTAGTGAGGTCGGGCAGTGATGTTGGGCAAGAAGGCCTGGGGTGCAGTCTGCATTCTAATTCATCGCAAAGGTAATCAGTGGGGTTGAGGTCAGGGCTCTGTGCAGGCCAGTTTAGTGCTTCCACACCAACCTTGGTGAACCATGTCATGTAAAGGGAAATTGTAATTCTGCAGCATACAGAGACATCCTATAATAACAATTGTGTTCCTCCAAATTTGTGGCTACTGAATGTCTAGTGCTTTTTTGAACCCTGGGTTTCAACTGTGAACAGTGCATTTCTTGTTAAAAAGGGTAAACCAACATCAAGACCAGCAACTGTCTATGGGAGAAAAGCAAGCCATTTTGAAGCAGAGAAGAGAGGGGCAAATTGATCAGAGCCGTTGCACAAGCATTGGGCATAGCCAATACAACGACTTTTAATGTACTTAAAAAGAGAGAAACCACTGGTGTACTAATAACCAGACATCAAACAGGTTGGCCAAGGAAATCAACAGCAGTTGATGAGAGAGAACCATTGTTAGAGAAACACCCCAAAACAACAGTCAGTGACATCATAAACAACCTCCACAGGAGATGGGTGAAGGTATCTCAATCCAGTCCACAAGCAGAAATGTAGAGGCCATACCACAAGATGCAAACCAATCAGCAGCAGTAAGAGTCTGAAGAATTGCCAAATCGGTATTTGCAAAGAAATACAGAGATGACCCACACAAGTTCTGGAACCACGATTAACCTCTACCCGAGTGATGGAAGGGCTGAAGTGTGGTGAAAGGATCTGTTAATGATCCAAAACATACAGCTCATTGGTCAAGCAGCTGGAGGTGTCATGGCTTGGGTTTGCATGGTTGCTCCTGGAACAGGCTCACTAATCATTGTTGGTGATGTAACTCATGATGGTAGCAGCAGAATTAATTCAGAAGTCTACAGAATCATTGTCTGTTAATTTACAGAGAAATGCATGCAATCTAATTGGGAAGGACTTCATCATGCAGCAAGACTAAACATTCTGATCTATTGCCTCATTCATCTTTTGATCTGAAACCCAAATGTATTCAATGTGTAGCGAAAGCAAAAGAATTGGCCTTGCTGTTTCAATACTTTCCGAGGAGGACTGTGTGATTGGTCGGGTGTCCACATACTTTTGGCCATATCGTGGAATTTGATTGTGCTAATATATAAATCAGATGTAATCTACTGCAAGGTGAGAGCTTTAGTAAAACTCTTCTGCATGCCTTCTCAGGATCTGCTGCGCTCTGAGCTGCCTGACTCGATGGAGAGTGCGCTGCAAGGTGATGAACGCTGTGTGCTGGATACAATGCGCTTGGTAGACCTGTTGTTAGTCCTGCTGTTTGAGGGCCGTAAGGCACTACCCAAATCCACAGCTGGCTCGGGTGGGCGTATCCCAGGCCTACGGCGCCTTGACAGCTCTGGAGAACGTTCGCATCGCCAGCTCATTGATTGTATTCGTAGCAAAGACACAGATGCACTCATTGACGCCATCGACACCGGAGGTGAGACCATATTTGTATTTGACTTGAAGCATTTCACTGATTTGTTTTTGTCACACTAGGGTTGAGTGTATCTTATTACACTTTAATGAGACCAATTTTCTTTTCACTTCTAGCATTTGAAGTTAATTTTATGGATGATGTGGGGCAGACACTCTTGAATTGGGCCTCAGCGTTTGGTACACAGGAAATGGTGAGAATTTTGTCAGTTGAATAGCTTTATGTAATGTTGTGGTTATTTAAAGTTTAAATTTAAGTTAGAGACCACTTTTTTAACATTTATGCAAATTCCAAGCAACACGTGTGTAGTACTAAGCAGCTGGTGTTTAAGGGGTAAGTTATTGTTTTCTGAGCGTAAATGAGGATCAGTATTGATGAGGACTGCAGGTATTGCAGTTATTACATTTAAAAAAATAAATAAACACATATATACTTGTGGTGTGCAAGTCAAGAGGGGAGCAGAAGGAAATATTTATGCCACATGCAGTGCAGATGTACCAGAAGTGATTTGGTTCTTTTAAGAATGGCAGACTTTTGCATAAGATGCATCATTCAAGAAAATAACTGATAAACTGATCAGGATTGTAAAACTGGATAACAATAACTGTTATGAATATAATTCAGCTTAATGCAACCTGATTTCTTAAGCTGATTCGTGCTTGCTCATTAGGGATAAATGTAATGAACTCATATATTCATTTATATCAATTATATGCATAGTTGTATCCAGAATTGATATATTTCTGGAAAGCTGCTTTGTGAAGATGTCCATTGTTAAAAGCGCTATACAAACAAAACTGAATTCAACTAACAAAAAATACTGCAGATCAGTGGGACAGGACCAAGCACTAAGTCCAGAGTAATCAAGTAAATGTCAGGTGCTTAACTGTGTTCTGCTGTAGGTGGAGTTCTTGTGTGAGAGAGGTGCAGATGTCAACAGAGGCCAAAGATCTTCATCCCTGCATTATGCTGCCTGTTTTGGACGACCGCAAGTAGCCAAGGTAACAGGAAGTGTAATTATCAAATTTCTTTCTGTCCGTGTTTTAAAGCTTTGTTCTAATTTTACTTTTTTCTTTTCTTTTTTTAAGACTTTACTGCGACATGGAGCCAACCCTGATCTGAGGGATGAAGATGGCAAAACTCCTCTGGACAAGGCCAGGGAGAGGGGCCATAGTGAGGTTGTAGCAATTCTCCAGTCTCCTGGTGCGTTCCACTGTTTTCCTCTCCATGTCTGTTTTCACATTTAAAATTGGGCTTACACTACGATCCTGGCAAAATTGTCATTGTGGCTAAATTGCTTATGAATTGAATGGCATGCTTTACACAGTGTGAGGGTGTAAACTGCACATGAAAAATGTTTGACCAAGTCAGATGTCAAGATTAATTTTTTCAAATTTAATTAATGCTAGAAAGATAGATATAAGTTGTAAGCAGTGCCATTTCTAATTTATGCATTTCAGAAATCTGGTGTTAGCCTACTACTTTGTAATAGTACCATCAGTCTGTGACTTATTGAACAGTGGCAGTAGCATCCTTGCCTGTTTCATGTTGTGTCGTCTTATCAACTGCGGGAAGGAGACATGCAAGAAGGACTGATGTGCGCTAGTTACTTAGTATTGCCGTTGTCTCTAAGAAAGTGGAGAGACACGGTGCACTGCACGGTCACTGTTGCAGAATTTTAACTATGGATTTGATGGTATGAGAAACATACATCTTGGGGTACTTGGGCAGTGCGAGCACCTTTGTGCTGTGATTTCCATCACCATGTTGAGAGAGTGATTTGTGTACTCTGAGCAGGAGTTAGATTTCTCTCAGTGTACACTGTAAGCCCCAAGCTTTTTATTTCAGTTGCTTGTGCTTTCTCTGTATTCAGTCTTGATATTAACATTCAGTCCATTTTTGAACATTTATTTGGAACATATTTGCTGTAGGAGACTGGATGTGTCCTGTGAACAAGGGGGATGACAAGAAAAAGAAGGATGTGAACAAGGAGGAAGAGGAGGGCAGTGAGCCAAAAGGAGACCCAGAGATGGCACCCATCTATTTGAAGAGGCTGCTTCCAGTATTTGCACAAACCTTTCAGCAAACCATGCTGCCTTCAATAAGGTTCATTTGTTTGACACTGTTTATATTCCAGTGCATTATACTGAAAGGGCTATGAGGTGAAGCTCCCATAGATCAGTTCTGATCACACTTCTTTATCACAAGACATAATAGTTTTATTGCATTGTTTAAAAATCGTTAAAGCATCTTCATAAATATTTTTAGCCCTTTTTTTCCTTTTGCTAAGCTAGACTCTAATGCCACCACAATTAAATACTAGGGCCATTCAGTACTAGTCATTTGATACAAGGCTCTCAATACTTTCAGCAGATTGCATAATAAAGTAGGCCATTTTGTCATAAAATAGCACTTGTAAACGTGAGGTGTAATAAACATTTAAACTTAATTAAGCTCACACTCTGGGGGGAAAAAGTAGCTTCCTATTTATCTTGAATCAGGAGTGGCTACAGGGGTTTATTTAAAAAAAAAACCTCTCCTAAATGCGCTGTTTTAATGAGAATGCGCTAACTTACTAACATGGACTGGTGTAAGGAAAAATGTCTGCTTCCAGACAAGTTATAACACTGTTGGCCAGCGATGGACAAAAGCTCTGCAGTGTGCAGAATCTGCCATGTGTGTAAAATACACCAGTGCTTAACTAGCTAACAGCTGAATATGAAAAGCCCCATGCTTTCTTTTTTTTTTTTTTTATGTCTGTGATTGTTAAATAGGGTCAGAGTAACTTGGTGCTGTGTCCTTTCTCTGTAGGAAAGCTAGTTTAGCGCTGATCAGGAAGATGGTTCATTACAGTTCTGAAGTGCTGCTTAAGGAAGTGTGTGACTCAGACGCTGGACACAATCTGCCCACCATCCTAGTGGAAATCACTGCTACTGTGCTGGATCAGGAGGTCAGTACTTTATTATGGTTTCTAATCTCATTCCGTTCACCTGTTGGACTTTGGCTCTGATTTAAAACAACAGTAATGAAGCTTATGCACTCAGCAAACACTTTAAAAGGAACACTATACTAATAGTGGGTAGGGTCTCCCTTTGCTCTCAAAAAGGCCTCGGTTCTTTGTGGCATTTATTCAGCAAGATATTGGAAAAATTACAGATTCTGGTCCATGTTGACATGATTGCATCATGCAATTCCTGCAGATTTTTCAGGTGCACTTTCATGCTGCGAATTTCCCGTTCTACCACATCCCAAAGGTGTCCTGTTGGATTCAGATCCAGTGACTGGGAAGGCCACTGAAGAGCACTGAACTCATTGTCATGTTAATGAAACCAGTTTGAGATGACTTTTGCTTTGTGACATGGTGTATTATGCTGGAAGTAGCCATTAGAAGATGGATAAATTGTGGCCATGAAAGGATGCACATAGTCAGCAACAATACTCAAAGGCTGTGCCATTCAAGTGATCATTGATTGGTATTAACAGGCCAAAAGTGTGCCAAAAACATTCTGCACACCATGGGTTCATGGATTCATCCTGTTGACACCAAACTCTGACCCTACCATCTATGTGCCGTAGCAGAAATCGAGATTCATCAGACCAGGTCTCTTTTTTTTTCCAGCCATCAGCTGTCCAATTTTGTTGAGCCTGTGCCTACTGCTTCCTCAGCTTTCTGTCCTTGGCTGACAGGAGTGGAACTTGACATGCATGGGCTGTTGTAGCCCATCTGCCTCAAGGTTCAATGTGTTGTGCATTCTGAGATGCTTTTCTGCCCACCACAATTGTACAAAGTGGTTATTTGAGTTACTGTGGCCATTCTCCGTTGATCTCTCTAATCAACATGGCATTTCCATCCGCAGAACTGCTGCACGCTGGATGTTTTTTCTTTATTGCACCATTCTGAGTAAACTCTAAAGGTGTGTCGGTCTGTGTGTGTCAGTCTGTGCGTGTGTGTGAATCCCTGGAGATCAGCAGTTATAGAATTACTTAAACTAGCCCGTCTGGCATCAACAATCGCGCCATGGTCAAAATCGGTGAGATTCCCCCCCCCATTCAGATGATTGATGTGAACATTACCTGAAGCTTCTGGCCTGTATCTACATGATTTTATTACACTGCTGCCAAACGACTGGCTGATTAAGATAATTACAGGAATGAGTAGGTGTATGTGTTCCTAATAAAGTGTTTGGTGTGTGTATATACTTTCCATTAAAATCAAATATAGTATTCTGTGATGAGACCTTTTTAGATTTGTATTGTCAACAGGAAATGACTTAAAAGAGGTCTTTCCTCTTTCCCTCACAGGATGATGATGATGGTCACTTGCTGGCACTGCAGATCATAAGGGATCTGGTTGATAAGGGAGGAGATGTATTCTTGGACCAGCTGGCCAGACTAGGTGTCATCAATAAGGTGTCCACTCTGGCAGGACCTACTTCAGATGATGAAAATGAGGAAGAAGCCAAACCAGAGAAGGTATCAAACAGCCATTTGTCAAAATGAGATCTTTACCATGTAGAAATATAAAATATACTGTTTTGGCTGTAAACTTTCTTGAAACCCTCTGTCTTGACAATCAGTGTATATTATTTCAGGAGGACGAACCCCAGGAAGATGCCAAAGAGATTCAGCAGGGCAAGCCTTACCATTGGCGGGACTGGTCCATTATCAGAGGCAGGGACTGTTTATATATATGGAGTGATGCTGCTGCCCTGGAGCTTTCCAATGGTAGTAATGGCTGGTTTCGCTTCATCTTGGATGGCAAATTGGCTACTATGTACTCCAGTGGCAGCCCAGAGGGAGGGTCTGACAGTTCAGGTGATTTTTGTATTTTGCTCACCTTTTTTATGTAGTACAGTGCTGTACCTTTCCAGTGATTACAGATAAAGCTTGGTATTACTGCTCATTATTGATAAATAGGCTGCTGAAAGTTCATCCTGTCGATCACTAAATAGAAAAGTTATTTACTGAATAAGGCAAACTACTGTTGCATTTTATAAAAGCTTGTTTTTACTATTTACTGATTTAAAAGTATGTCTGGTCTTTCAGAGAGTCGGAGTGAGTTTTTGGAGAAGCTGCAGCGTGCCAGAAGTCAGGTAAAGCCGGTCACAGCTAGCCAACCCATTCTGTCGGCAGTGGGACCCACAAAACTCACAGTGGGCAACTGGTCACTCACATGCCTAAAGGAGGGTGAGATAGCCATTCATAACTCAGATGGTCAGCAGGCCACCATCCTGAAAGAAGATCTTCCAGGCTTTGTGTTTGAATCCAACCGAGGCACCAAGCACTCCTTCACTGCTGAAACCTCTCTTGGTGAGCTTGGGGCAAATATGCGCTCCTTTTGGTTTTTTGTGTTTTTTGAAGGTTTGTATTGTAGTAGGTCATTTTGGTTTTAGTGATTTGTATGTAGTTGTCATGCCCTGTGTCAAATTAATTCTTTGTGGTCATTATTTGTGATTGTCTTGCTCATTTGTTCCAGGGTCAGAATTTGTGACAGGCTGGACTGGAAAACGAGGACGTAAGCTCAAATCTAAATTGGAAAAAACAAAACAAAAGGTAGGTGTTTGCCAGTTCTTGTTTGCTTTTGGTGTGTCGTCTTTATCTGAAAAGGATCTGGTTTCAGGGGAGAACATTTGTGGTTCTTCCTTTATAAACAAAGTCATTTATCCGCCCGCCGCCCCCCCCCAAACATTTAAAGCAAAAAAATTGGCATAGAAGTAGGAGTACTTCTTCTGTAACATGTTTCAAATATGTACTTCTAGAGTCAAAGTTGATTATTTTTGAAGTGAAAATGTAAGTGGTATTTAAGATGTCACCTCACTTCACAAATTTGTTTCCTCTTTCTCTGACTCTATAGGTCAAGACAATGGCTAGAGATTTGTATGATGACCACTTTAAGGCTGTAGAAAGTATGCCCCGGGGAGTAGTTGTCACCTTGAGAAACATTGCCACTCAGCTTGAGTCTGCTTGGGAGCTGCATACCAACAGACAGGTGAGAAGTCTCTCACATTGCCAGTGAATTATGTTCTTTAATCACAATAAGTTATTCAAGAACATGTTTGGCAAGCTTTTGGCTTTAGCTCCTTTTATCATATTTTTCTGAAATCCATTTTAAAATACAACCCGATATCAAAAGAAGTTGGGAAGGTATGTTGAAATTAAAACCGAAAACAATTTGTAAATAGTCTTTGACCTGTCTTGCACTCAAAACAATACAACAGCACACTATTTGATGTTTTACCTCATGGATTTTATTGTTTATTTTTTGTTTTATTTTTTCAAAATAAACATTTCAGTGTTGATTCTTGCAACACATTTCAAAACAAGTTGGGACTTTAAAGCATTTACCACTGTAATGTTCCCGTTCCTTCTCACACGTAAAAGATGTTCAGGGACAAAAGACACCAAGTGATGAAGCGTTTCAAGTGTTTTGTCCCATTCTTTCTGCAAACAGGTGTTAAGGTGTGTAACAGTAGGGGGTTGTAATATTTTTCGTTTAAAAATTCGCCACACGTTCTCTATTGTGGTCAGAGGGGACAGGCACCCTCTTCTTCCACAGCCATGCCTTTGTAATGTGTGTAGAATGTG
>JAOTRR010000002.1:6824845-6838956 GCA_028570945.1 Gogo arcuatus
ATTGTACATTTTTGAGTTGATTGGAGTGTGTAGGAACTTTCAAGCTGTAATCCATAATGTCCTGATTAACTGGGGTACAAATATGAGGTGACACAGAGGCCAGATTCCCTTAATCATCCATCAACATGGGAAAGATGAGAGAACCAAAGATTGTGAAATGCATATTTATTTGGTAGCACAATATTTTATTGTTAAAACAACCACTACATCATTCCTGGAGGAATGATTTTTACAGGGTCTGGCACCAATGGTTTAAACTCCAGTTTTTGTCATGCGTTTGTCTTTTTCATGCCGATGCTCATTGTGTTCCTCACCTCTACTCTTGTGTTTTCATACCTGGTGTTTTTCTTTGACTATCCTGTGTAAATTAAAAGGTTTACGCACTTCAGCAGCCATGTCTGTAGCTCAACCATGATATTAGGTGAAAATGTCAATCCCGTTCATGAGAGAGAGAGAGACCACGTTCACATAGCTAACTTTTTTATTATAGTATATTGTTTTATTTTATTATTAGTTGCTCCTGTTGTCTTTTATAAGTTAAACTTTATTATAAGGATGTATGTACACGTAAAACAAGCTTTATATAAGGTTCGCTCCTATCCGCGGTTTCAGCTATCTGTGTTAGATTTCGGAATATGTCCCCCCGCGGATATGGCGGTCCCACTGTGTTATGTATGCTAAAAAAAAATGAGTTAAGAAAATTCAGTAGCATTTAAATTAGTGTTTATCAGCACTACCTAGTCAAAAAATAGTTTAACTACTTATAAGCTAATTTATTCAAATAAATTTGGTGCTCACTGCTCAAACTTGCATATGTTTGATTGCATAAGTTATGTTTTGAAGGCTAATCATTAATTTGAGACCATGTCCGTTGTCAAACCATTAAGTTGTTTTACAAGCTACTTCTTGGCCAAAATAGCCAAGACAATGTTTTCTGATAAGGCAGGAACGATAGATAAATGACCATATATGTGTGATACAGCAAGATGATTACCAATTAAAATGTTGGTTACATGAAAACACAAGCTATGTGATGAGGCCAACGGCGTGGTGTAATGTAAAATACTCCCATACCTTAGAGAAGGTTGTATTCTTTTCTCTGTTGTAACATGTGCCTCCATTTACAGCATTTGCTTCTTTTAGTCTAATCTTAGTGGCATAGCGCCACAGCATATTTCATAACACCATAGCACCACTTGGTTAACTCCAACTCCTCAATAATGTAATTTGTTGCCAGCTATTTTTATTATTCACTTTAATCAGTTGTCTACAATTGTCTACTGTTGCAGCCCTAGTTTCTTATCCAGCTTAAAAATTAGGCATTGCCAGTATTATATGCTTTTTCTTTCTGCTCTGTTGTAGTGTATTGAGGGAGAGAACACGTGGCGAGACCTCATGAAAACTGCTTTAGAAAATTTGATAGTGGTGCTCAAGGATGAGAACACCATCTCTCCCTATGAAATGTGCAGCAGTGGCCTTGTGCAAGCACTTTTTACTGTTCTTAATAATGTGAGTTATATGGTTTTACAGATGGCTGTATGCTATATAGCTACATTTTACATTTGTTTCCTTTTACTGTACTGTTTTGTAACCATGTTATTTGCTTTACAGAGTGTAGACCTTGATATGAAACATGATTGTAAGCAGTTGATGGAGAGGATAAATGTGTTTAAAACTGCATTCAGTGAAAATGAAGATGATGAAAGGTAGGAAATTATCTTTTTTTATAACCAAAGCCATCTTTTACTCACACACTCCTAAATATGCTTTACCAGATGTATTTAAAAATTCGTTTCAGCCGACCCGCAGTTGCCTTAATCCGCAAATTAATAGCAGTGCTGGAGTCTATAGAACGGCTACCTCTTCACTTGTATGACACCCCTGGCTCAGCATACAACTTGCAGGTGAACTTTCTTGCAAGCCCTTTTTTTTTTTTTTTTTTGTGATGGGGATTTAGAGTATTTTTTAGTGGAATATTCAAACACACAAAAGTACAAGTAATGGATGAGATGATAATTGAAGTGACATGATTGCATGCATGTCAATTCATTTAAATAACACCAATTTAATTACAGAAACTTACGTTTTTTTCCTATTAGGCAAGTGGCAAAACCTAGGCAGATAACTAAATACATTACATGTATTACATAATTAAAATACACTGCATTTTAGCAGGTAAAGTGTTCATTGCTTAATCGACATTAACAAGGAATCTCGATCACCTAATGCACTGGAATAATGAAAAGGAGCAAATGCAAGCAAAACATTGACGCTGTATAACCCTGTGCTCAGTAAGATGGATAAGACATATTTATTTTGTGACAGGCAAAAGAAATTGTTGCAGTTATTAATTGTAATTGCTCTAGTTATATATTATGTGGTACTAAAGTTATGTAACATGTACTTCATTAATTGAGTAAATGTTGTGGGGGGTTTTTTAGATTCTGACCAGGAGGCTGCGTTTTCGGTTGGAGCGGGCTCCAGGTGAGACAGCCTTAATTGATCGGACTGGCAGGATGCTCAAGATGGAGCCTCTGGCTACTGTTGAGTCTCTGGAGCAGTATCTGCTTAAGATGGTAAGAGATTTGGGGGTGTGTTTTGCTGCTCGCTTATTTTATTTACTGTGTTTTCTGTGCACCTTGAAATAAGTTAACAACTATGTCTCTGGTTCAATAGGTGGCAAAGCAGTGGTATGACTTCGATAGGTCGTCCTTCATCTTTGTTAGGAAATTGAGAGAAGGCCAGAGTTTCACCTTTAGACACCAGCATGACTTTGATGAGAGTGGCATTGTGTATTGGATTGGCACGAATGCAAAGTAAGCCTCTTGTTTGGAATCTTTTCTATGCTTTCCTGGGAATCGTATATGGACTACATGCATTCAGTGCTATGACACATTTCTGTTTTGAAATGGTGCAACTCTCATTTCTGACAGCATAGTTTAGTCAGTACAGTGAGAGAGCAAGATATTTGGCAGAACATTTTCAGAAACACTTGAGATATTCTTAGCACTGCTGTGCCCCTCTGTAAAATATTAACCCTTATTCAATTTGTAAACATAGCAGTAGCTCTTTTACATGTTGCTAACATGGTTAACATGCATTAGCAATTTTTTACATTTATAGCTTACGGTACCTAAGGTATAAGTGAGACACAAAATGACATAAAAAGTGCTGTAAATCCTACCCTGTTCTACTAATTTGGATGTAAATGCCCTTAAGTGAAAGTGAAAAGTCATTCATTCAATATATGAAGCATAGAGCTTGAAGCCTTTGCAAAGCCCCTTCCAGCAAGCTGCAGAAGTGTTCTTGCATATCTGTATTGCATTATTGCAAGTAGTATTACGCAAATTCCTGTGAAATACTGCAGTTGTGGCTGAAGTAAAAGAAATGGGAACATAGAAGCAGTACTAAGAACACAGAAGTGTTCCCAAATGTAGCCATGGTATTCAGGGATGTTGACTTGGATTATGTTACGAAGCGTAACATAATCTTGTTACCTTGTAACAAGTACTCATTTTAAAACCATCTGTTGTGTTTTGGGGTGAAAATGAAGCACATCTACATTTGCCAAGGAAAAGGGAGTCAGAAGAACATATCCCACAAAATTGTGCATATCAATGTAATTCACTGGTTGCATTTTGTGAAAAACCTGTGTGTATGTGTTTGCATGTGCCCAAGCGTTCTGCATAAGAAAGCAAAGTAGGTAATATTATTTCTGGTATGTAAAGTATGCTGGAATTATCAGGAATTAAAGAAGTCTTCTTCAAGATTGTTAATTCGTTATCTTCCTTAATTGTAAGGTTCAGCTGAAATAGCATTGTGAAAGCCAGTAGATTGTTTTAAGGTCATTTTGCGAATTTTAAAAAAGAGGTAAACTAGTCAAAGGAAAATCAAAATGGCACCAGCCTAGTGTCTATTTGAGGTCTCCAGTACACTTTATCATAAGATGTGTGTAATTTTGACGTGATCCCTTTACAGGACTGCATACGAGTGGGTGAACCCTGCAGCTTATGGCCTGGTGGTGGTGACCTCATCGGAGGGCAGGAATCTTCCCTACGGGCGTTTAGAGGACATTCTGAGCAGAGACAGCTCGGCCCTCAACTGCCACACCAATGATGACAAAAACGCTTGGTTTGCTGTGGACTTGGGACTCTGGGTCATTCCCTCAGCCTACACGCTACGCCATGCCCGTGGCTATGGTCGCTCTGCCCTCCGCAATTGGGTTTTCCAGGTGTCTAAGGATGGGCAGAACTGGATGACTCTTTACACCCATGTGGACGATGGCAGCCTCAATGAGCCGGGGTAGTTTTTTTTGTGAAGTTACGGGCTGTTTGACAGACACTGACAAAGCATTCAAAATATAATAGAAATCATTCTTTTTTAAGAATGTACCAAATTATTGATTGGGCCACTCCTAAAATTTTAATTGAACTTTGTTGCTCGTTTAGGCAGGTGAGAACATGGTTATCATGCTCAGATGCTGTTCAAAACACTTAAAAATCTTTGACTGTAATGAGAATATGATTCAGCCCTGATTCAACTCCACCCTTGTGCTTTGTTCATTGTCATTGGGTGAACTGTGTGTGTTTTGGATTGATGCTGTGCTTCCTCTACTGTGCTAATAGCATGCACGTTTGGTTTTCATCTTAGCTCAACTGCCACATGGCCTTTGGACCCATCCAAAGATGAGAAGCATGGCTGGAGACACATTCGTATTAAACAGATGGGGAAGAATGCCAGTGGACAAACGCACTACCTCTCACTGTCTGGACTGGAGATCTATGGCACAGTCACTGGCGTGTGTGAAGATCAGCTTGGTAAGAGATGTCCATGCTGGTCATCTAAATTGCTTGTGGTGTTCATAATTTAGTAGTTAAGTGGAACAGTTAAATTCAGAGTTACAAAGATGTTTGTTATATTGATTTGTCAGTTTATATAGGACAAGAACACCCTTGTGGATAAAGACCCATTTGGTTTATACTGCAATATGTACTTTTTTTTTTTTTTTAAATAAAGGGAACCAGGTGATAGTGATTTGAACACTTGCCCCAATTCTTTTATCTTTGTTTATTAGGTAAAGCTGTGAAGGAGGCAGAAGCTAACCTGCGTCGACAACGTCGCCTCTTCCGCTCTCAGGTAATGAAGTACATAGTCCCGGGGGCCCGGGTGGTACGTGGCATTGACTGGAAATGGAGGGATCAGGACGGCAGCCCTCCTGGAGAGGGCACTGTGACTGGAGAGGCCCATAATGGTGAGAATTGTAGACACTTTAGTGAGAAGGTTGTGTGTTGGTACCTGTAACTTTCTACTTAGCCCTTCATAGTACCAGCTGTAAGATCTGTTTGTTGCACAATAGAACATACCAAAATGCTCAACAAAATATTTCAGATCATACAGGATATTTAATAACGGTTCACATACTGCAGAGTCAATGGCACCAATTTATTTAAAGAAAATAAATTGTGATCACCAAGTGCATTTTTGTGTGTTGTGGAGCTTCCTGAGCAAAACTGACCATTATCTAGGTGAACAGGGTAGAGCCTTACCTATTCTGTTGCTGTGTGATTTTTCCAACAGTTTAAAGTATGTAATTGAATTTGACTGCTTTAAAATCTGAATTAATCCAGCCTGGCTAAGAGGATGTCTTAAACTAACTAATCTGCACTGTTAAATACAGGTATGAGGTAGACTGCAACCAATTTAAAAAGACTGATCTGAAGTCAGTTGTCTTTCAAGCTTTTGTTTTGGTATCTCGCTGTGGATACACCTTTCCATAATCCTCAGAAGCTTTTATGTTGATAACCGCCAACCACCAGAGGCTGATTTAAAACACATCCATTGGGAGAGAGTTAGTCCTTGACATTTAATTCCCTGATGCAACATCACCCTGACTTTCAACTGCCTTTTCTCACTTACAGGCATAGCAGGTGATTTTGGAGAAACCAGCAACAGTAAGATAGATTTTGAAAGTATCCAGCCAAAAATGCTATCCCTATAGCTCTCCCTCCAAAGCCACACCTCCAAAATACATGAATGCACACTTGCCTGCTGAATGAAGAGTCCATGAGAGAGAGCCTGGGGGAGAGGAATGTAGTGCATCTTTAGCATATCCAACTAACAAAAAACAAACCAAATAACTCCCTCAGTTGTTGTCATTGTTGAAAAGGCATATCGATGTTCACTCTGGTTTGACCCCTTGCCTTCACATGCTAATCGGAAGGTCCTACCCGTAACGTCGGAATTATGAGTATTGTCAGGTACAAGTGTTTTGTTGTCGGAGTGAAAAGAAAATTAGCGGACACAAGATTCCTTCTCACTTCTCTCTTGGGGGAAATGCTATTTTGATTCCGTAACCCCATATTAGAGCCTGACAGACGCAGATTGTGTCCAAATTCAGATCCCCTCTTCTTCTCGGTTGAATTTCTCATGAAGTATTAATTGCAACAATGTGGAGCACATGAAACAGCATGATTTGCCCTTTCCAAAGATGCTAGTTGCTTGTCTGTGCGATGAAGTGCTGATGAGCAGTAATTTACTTCAGGTTTAATCATAGGGCTGTATATAGATTATAACTATGTTCATCTCCACAGCCATTACGCTTGTTCGAATTATTCATGAACTCGTCATTGCATAGATATGAAACATGTCATGAGAGCAGAACCGGAGCTTTGTAACGATGCTGTTCACATTTGTACAGTATTTGTACATACTGAGGTAATCACTATGAGTACGGATCAAACTTTTGCAGAGTAATATCTTTACTAATTTCTTCACCCATTTTCACACTCCTGTTTTTTGGTTGAACAAGTCAGGAAATCCCTATTACTTCACAACGTACTGCATAAAACACTTCGACAAATTGTTTTCGAGTAATCCTTTTGAAGGTCATCCTGAAGTTCCCACTCAAAATTACGAGTTGATGTTAATGTGCAACTCGTATTTACCATAATTCCATAACTACTTCAGTCTTTCTTTTTTTTTTTTTTTCTTGCTTTGTTCAGAAGTGCAAGCTGTTGTAGGTATAATGTTGGGTGTAACTATGGGCAACATTTTGGCTGCCCTTTCTCTGCCATTCTTGTGCAACTAGCTTTAGCAATATGCCTGCCTAGCCTTGTGGAAGCTTTTAGTCATGCACAATGAGTGCACCTGCACAGTGCACGTAGACAGGCAGGAAGGCCATTCAGTCATTTCATTTGGACCGAATGAAATGATTGAACGGGCTTTTTACAGCCCTGCGACTACCACAGGTGATGGATTTTTTTTCTTCTTTTTATTATCAGAGCAGTTGATTTTATTCATTGCTATCGTGGTGTAAAGAGAACATCAAGTAATATAACAATGTTTCTGAAAAAAAAAAAAAAAAATCACCTACTATGCCTTTAAACTTTTGAAATAACTTGCTACCAGATTAAACTTTCAAGCTAAGGGCTACTTTGAGGAGGATAGTGACAGGTCTCTATCCCTCTTCTCTTTACTGCTTTAACTTGGACTACTTATTAAAGTTCAGGGGCAGATGGGAGAGCAACACTACCTCTCAGAATTGACCTTCAAGGTGTGTGCAAACGGAGAAACTGGTCAGTCAGTGGCCCAGCAAACTAGCGATGTATGTATAAACAACCAAAGTCGGCATAACGAGGGGTTTTCTTCACGACAATGTAGCAGGATCTCTGTTTAAAAGGGGCTACTGATAGCTCTGGAACACTACGACTGACACGTACTGTAAGTGATGTGATTACACGGCCACATTATAACTTTTTTTTTTTTTTTTTTTTTTTTTTTTTTAAAAAAAAAAAAAAAAAAGCTTTTTAGTAGCTTTCAAACGCCACCAGCCCTGTGCTGCTGCAATGTACAGTGCCTGACAAATAGGCCACTGACTTTGGGGCTCTATTTACAGTTTAAATGACACCTCAGGCACTGATACAGAGCTCAAATGTTTGTCATTTTCCCCGAGTCAGAAACTGTTTGTTCAGAGTTTTGAGAATTTATTAAAAAAAAATAAATATATATATATATATATATTTAAGATAAGGTGAACCTGTAGTACATTTTTTTCACAACATTAAATCTGTGTTCATAACACTTTTGATTTATTTAGTTTTATACAGAGGAAAATGCACATTTTTGCGTTGTTTATGGTTCAGAAAAAGAAGTCTTTTCAGGCATAGTTTGTCATTAAAACTTCGTTCAAAATATTCTGGGAATCGAATTGAAACAAATCATGTAGTATTGTGAATTGAATCGAATCATGACCGATGTGCATCACTACACCCCTAACGTTTGACCCATGTGTAGGAGAATAAAATATTATAAATAGCAGCATAACCAGTGGAGTCACAGCACCTGAAAAAGCCAAAATATGGAGAAACAGAGTCCTCACCGATGCTGTCTTGTACTCTCTCCCCTGTCAGTCAGAGACACACTGACCAATCATGAATGTCTGAGTTCATGTATGTTTAGGAGGGCATATAGCGCTTTCCTCAGAGTGTGTTGCACTGTCCTGTGACACAGCATGTGCACCAGCTTGGAAAGATGCATTTGGCTAGTTTCATGTGTCTTCGTATTTTGTTCAAGATTTTATACATGTGGGAAGTGTCCATCCAAATAGAGTTGCAAGTTGTCCAAGTCAAGTTGAGAGTCAGCCAATATATGACTCGTACAACTCGGGTCCCATCTGTGGGAGAGAGCACTGTGGCTTAAGCTCTTAGCACACACTCATTAAGAGGCAATTTGGCTGCTGGTCTTAACACTGGACTTCGAAGGTCTTTTGGCTCCACCACTGCTGTATGGCAGAATGTGTGTAGGGTGCCTTTTTTGCCACTGAAGAAACCTAACTACCTACCTTCACCACTGAAAACAGTGCTGCATGTTGATAATGAAGCTGGTTGATAATATTTGCAGGTTCGCTGTGCACATTACGTGAATACAGGTTGATTCTGTGGATTTAAATGTTTTGCCAAAATCAAACTTGAATGTTAATTCCTATGGTTATCAAATTCTCAGCAGAAGTTGACTGTTAGCTGTTTGTCTTGGGCAGAACTTCTTATTTTAAACCTATAAAATAAGCAGTGCCTTTTACATTGGATAGTAGTTGTTGCTTTAACTTGCACAAGGGCATGTGTCTTTCAGTAGCCTGGCTGGCACATACTTGCATTAAGTGGTTCCATCCTGTCTTCTAGTCCTTTGGTGAATTTGGCTTCTTGTCAAAATTTTGTGAGATTTTACAAACTGAAATGCATGTATTCTTTGTACAGGAACATACTGTGAGTGTGGACTGGTCTAAGGGAGCATTGACCCGGAAGTGAATTACTCAGGACTGGAGAAGTGGGCGATTCATGTTTTATGGTGAAGGTCTTCAGGGTGACCTTGTCTGGCAACACAGAAGGCTGTAAATTCCATTGAGTGATGATAAAATACATTTTTGTGTGAAAGTTCTTTCTTTTAACCATTTATTCCCAGTGAGTGGTAGAATTAGACATTACAGTGTGACAAACGTGTACAATACATCGGCGCTAATACCACAAACATAGGACAATATGGTGCACGCACATGCATTAGGCAACCTTTCCTCGATGATTTAATCTGGGTTAAAGTCGTCACCACAGCGATTTGGGAAATTTGTATTTGATAATGCAGAACCCAGGATTTAAATGCACATCTAATGCTACAGAGAACAAAGAGTTTCTGAGAGCACAGCTAGCTAACATCTGAATGGGAAAAGCTCTGTGTTTCAGTCATGCCCCCATTGTGAGTCAAGTTGGGCCAAGGTTAATTTTGTTCTGTTCTAATACACGGCTTTTCTTCAGTATACGCTGCTAAGAGTCTGAATTGATCATGCAAACTGTCATCATTACGTTTCAGTTATTGTTCAATGTTTTAATGTTCCGTCGATACATATCGATAGCAATAAGAAAATTGTTTGATAGTTCTACTTAAATGTATTAAATGCAAACTGCCAGAAACGGCATGGAGTGAGAAAATGAGCAGTGATTTTCCCACAGGTCGTATATATACTTGTGGTGGTAGCCGGCGGAGAGGGCCCGAGTTACCTGCTGCCACAAAAATGGTCTACCTCGTGATTTTGGATCGCATTGGAATCTGCTTCTCTCACCCAGATTCGAGTTTGCTCTGTTTGAGCGGTTTGGAATTTGCTCCGCTTGCATGGATTGGAATCTTCTCTGCTAAAGCTGCTCAGTAAATCGTACGTGTTTATCAGCGACAACCACAGGCTTCAGAAAAACGGGCTCTCTTTCTTTGATTACTTTTCTTTTTTTTGACTTACAAAGAAGGAAAAGAAGCACGAACAAAAAAAGTCGATTAACTTCTGTTAGTAACACGAAAATAGAATGATCAAATGTACACTGACCATTAATGTCCTTTTAATAATCAGTTGAACAGGCTAGAAAAAAGGCGATATTTCAAATCTCAATGCTCTGACTGGACTCAAGCGCTCTATGTTGTCATAGTAATGCAGACGACAACGTAATGTGCGCACGATTAAGATTGTCTACAGCGGGGAAAGATCAGTTCATGGTTCCAGAACAGCACAGCTCCTTTTAGCGATACAGTACATTTATATTCATTATTATTTATCTATCGCTCAGAACACACTCATTCTTCATACTTATTTGTTAAAATTAGTCGCCAAATGTACTTTGGCGGCCATTAATATTCCTGGGTGGCCCTGCTCAAGTGAAGTCTGTATGGGAAACACTGTGCAGACGATGAGGAAATTGTTGATTTAAAGTAAGGTGTTTAAATTCAAAATAAAGGGGTTAAATTCAACCGTTTACTCCTGGTAATTATTTAAAAATCGGTCTTTAAAAATGATCAATAATTATCAGTATGGACTGAAATGAAACATTTTATCGTGATGAATGTTCCAGCTGTATTGCCCAGCCCTGTTTTAATAAATTATCTAAGAGAGAGATAAATAGTTAAGACACACACTGACTTATTTTTGCTGCCAAATATATCGTATCAAGGCACCACCGTATCAAGATCATATTGAATTTGAGTTTTGTGTATTGTTACAACCCTAGTGCCTGACCAGAGTACCTTGCTTCCATAAAGTGAGTAGGCAGTATGCTCATTTTGAAGGACTTTGCTTTGTTGCATGGGAATAAAATGTAGTGGGTGACTCCTCCCTAAAACATTGTGACTGCCAATGAATAGGTGCTGGCACACTGAAATAGAGCTTCTGAGAGTTGTATACTGGTAGTAACATCCCTTACTTGTGCTATGGGCGAACCAGCGATTCATTCATTTGTTCATGTGTGGTTGGGGTTTTTTTTTTTCTTCTTCCCTTCTTCCCTCCCCTCCTTGCTTCTAGCTCCCTCTATTAAAACCAATTTACTTTATCTTGTAACCTCAGCAGAAGGAAATGGCTACCACTTTCTCAGCCTTCAGGTTTTCAATTCATAGTTTTTTTTGTTTTTTTTTTTCCATTAACTTGCTGTTTTAATTGCAACACAACTTCCCCTTCCTCACCCCAGCCTAACAGGTATTACTCCTCTATCCTACTCATGCAATCATCCACTTTGTTGTATTCTTGCCTCCATCAGTTAAGCCTACTGCATGCTGATGTCACATTTGGCAAGGTATTAATGGACTGCAAGTCTTTTCAATATAGTCTTTAATATCTTATGGAAAAGGGAATTTTTAGCTTGGCTTTTCACACATCTATTGCTTTGTTTTTTGCCATTTTCTCTGCCTCATTTTCTGACTCCACTGCATCATCTGGACCTAGGATGCTTTTTGTTCTTGTCAAATGTAGACACTGACAACACTTCACCATGTAGCATTGAACATTCCCCATCCAAAATATCAAAATTGGTTGAGTTGTAAAGGAGAAGAGGTTGAAATTGATTAGTATTCGATCTCTGATGTAGTGTCGAGCAGTGCTGCAGTCTTTGACTCGCTGCTGTTTTTCTGGGTTCCCTTGACTGGGTCTTGCTTGTTCATGTACCCCCCTCCTTCCCATCCTCTTCCAGGCTGGATTGATGTCACATGGGATGCTGGTGGCTCGAACTCCTACCGCATGGGTGCGGAAGGGAAGTTTGACCTGAAGTTAGCGCCGGGGTACGACCCCGAGTCGGCGCCGTCACCCAAAACTGTTTCGTGCGCTGTTGCAGGCCCGCCGACTCCCTGGAGCAGCTTGGCCAAAAACAACTGTCCCGACAGGGGTGGCCCATCATCAGCATCTTCTGGTCGCAAGGGCAGCAGCAGCTCAGCATGCAGCGATGTCGGCCTTGGCTCTGCTCGCAGACTTGAGGGCCTGTCTGAGCAGGGCACACTTGAGGGGGGAGGACCCACAGGGACGGAGGGACAGGAGCCACTTGTGGTTCTCTCCACGGCCGAGGGTGGTTCTGCATCCGGCGAAAGTGCTGAGCCCAAGAGTGAATCAACAGCCATCTCTGTGGGGCCAGTTAGCGTCAGTTCACCTGATGTCAGCTCCGTCTCTGATTCATCTGGCAAAGCTGCGGTGTCCCAGAGGCCCCTGGGCCCAGGCACTGGTGCTCGGCTTTCAGTCAGCTCTTTGCTTGCAGCTGGTGCACCTATGAGTTCCAGTGCCAGTGTGCCTAACCTGTCATCGCGTGAAGCCAGTCTCATGGAGTCATTTGTGCGCCGCGCTCCCAACATGGCACGCACCAACGCCACCAACAACATGAACCTGAGCCGCAGCAGCAGTGACAACAATACCAACACAATTGGCCGCAACGTTGCAGCTGCGTCCGGTGAGTAGCCATGGCTTGCCAGGCTGCTAGTATTATTGGTTTGAGCTGCTTGACATTTTAGACATGTTTCACCACTGATGTTAGAAACTAGATTATGCTTGAGTAATTGCACTGTGTTGGCTGGACTGTTTCTGTATAACAGGGATGTGCAATGGATGGTTTGATAGGGACAGCTTGTTGCTAATGATAGTAATTCATTGTAATTAATACCAATAATTATAGTATTATGATTTATTTGCATGCTCGTTTCCTTCTGGGCTGTCAAAAAGGGCAACTAGAATGTGGTCTTGACCCTCTAGTTAACTGTGTAGCAAGCTAACTGGCATTTATAGCAACAAACTCAGCAAGCAACTAAAAAGTTGAGGTAAGAAAATGCTTGATGCCTTAGCACAAATCCTTGGCTAAAAATGCTTGGCTACATTTCTAAAATCATTGGATGTATAAAGCTAGTTTGGCAATGTGTAATTGATGAAGCCCATGCTTAATCATTTGTGCAAACACTGAATAGCACAATGCTCATGAACTGCGTACATATATGTATAATAAACCAGTAAGAGAAAACTGGACTTAATTTGCCATTTATTATAGGGCTTCCTAAACTTTTTGTGTAAATAATTCATATTGTCAATTTGGGTTTATCTGCAACCCCAAGCCTTGGCTACACTTTTTTTTTTTTTTTTTTTCCCTTCCTTTAAGTTCCAGGTTTATTTTCTAAGACCACTGTACATTTGAGCATTTTATTATATCTGTAATATGCGTGTGTAATGTGATTTTTAAAACCAAAAGAATATTCCTTGCACAGACTTACCAGTCTAGTGGGAAGTGTTGTGTTGTCATAGGAAAAAAATCCACGCTGGGGTGGTGTGATACTCCCCGATGTGACGCAGAGGGGTCTGGTTTGCACTTGGTGCATGATTTTGCATGCGTGTGCAGAAGCAGCGGCATTGTTTACACGCTTGCTTGTGTATCTTGTGTATATCCGGAAGATTTAAAAGTGACATCCACTAGATAACAAGTCAGAACCGATACATCTCTGTCCATAAGGTTTCCAATTCGAGCTGCAAAATGCAATTTCATCCGCAGTGGTTTTAAACACACTGATGAGCTCTGTCTCTCTTAAAACTTTCTGCTATCGTCATGATTGTCGTTACGGGCTGCATCTCAAATCGAAAAATTTTACCTTGCGTTCCAAGTGCTATAGGAAAACCAGTTAGTGTGGGTACAAAATAACAGCTTTAAATAGTGCATAAATATGTGAATTGAGACAGTGCTAGTTTGTTTAGCGGCAGTACAGTACCAGTCAAAAGTTTGGATAACTTCTGATTCAATGGTTTTTCTTTATTTTTATTAATTAAGACACTTCATGTCTTAAAGTAA
>JAOTRR010000002.1:6891229-6901806 GCA_028570945.1 Gogo arcuatus
TGTGTGTGTGTGTGTGTGTATGTGTATGTGTGTGTGTGTGTGTGTGTGTGTGTGTAGACACAGTCATGGTAAAAAGAAAGGGCCTAAATGGCAATTGTTTGGTCTTCACCATCTTCTGTAAACAAACAAATAACCTCAGATGACAAAATAAATATCACAACAGCTTTCAATATGTAGTCTTTTTTGTCCTAAAAAGTAATGCAAAATTCCTACAACCTTCCTTCTTCCACAATTATTAAGAGCATAATTAGAAGCCAGACGTTACTAATGAAATCCACAAGATTAGTTAATCATCAAGAAGTATTACTACCGCCTATAAAAGCAGAACCTTTGGCAGATTTGTTTTCTGGAGCAGTCAGGTGTGTGTCTACATCATGCCAGGTTGAAAGGACATCATCTATGACCTCAGAGAAGCAATTGTTGCTGCTCATCAATCTAGGAAAGGTTATAAGGCCATCTCCAAACAATTTGAAATTCACCATTCTACAGTGAGAAGAATTGTTTACAAATGGCAAACCTTCAAACTGTTTCCAAACTTCCCAGGAATGGGCGTCCCACCAAATTCAGTCCAAGGTCAGACCGTTTAATGCTCAGAGATATAAAGAAATACCCAAGAGCTATATCAAGTGATCTACAGGCGTCTGTAAGCACATTAAATGTTTGTGTTCATGACAGCACAGACAGAAAAAGTATGGCTTTTTGTACCAGAAAATGTCCCGAATAAGTATGGCTTTCATTGAAGGGTGACTAGGAAAAAGCCCCTTCTCTCCAAAAAGAATTTGGAAGCACAGCTTAGGTTTGCAAAATTGCATCTGAACAAACCACAAAAGTTCTGAAATATCCTTTGGACTGATGGAGGTGTTTGGTCATCATGCACAGCGTCATGTTTGGCGAAATCCAAATACAGCATATCATCACAAACACTTCATTCCAACTGTCAAGCATGGTGTTGGAGGGGTGATTATTTGGGCTTGTTTTGCAGCCACAGAACCTGGGAAACTTGCAGCCACTGAGACAACGATGAAACTCCACTTTATAGTAGAATATTCTTGAGACAAATATGTGGCCATCTATCCAGCCACTTAAGCTGGGTCAAAAGGGTCATACAACAGGACAGTGATCCCAAAATCACCAGCTAATTGACTTTTGAATGGCTAAAGAAGGGGGAAAAAATCAAGGTGTTAGAAAGGCCAAGTCAAAGTCCAGACCCCAGCCTCACTGAAATGCTGTGGTGGGGTCTTAAGAAAGTAAACAAATGCACTCAAAAATCAAAGAACCATTTTTCATCAAAGAATCATTTTTTGGGCAAAAATGTCACCAAAATGATGTGAGAGACTGATAAACTCCTACAAAAAATATTAAATATTTGAATTATAGGGTGTACTTATTTTGTTCCCACCTGCCTTCTGAATGTTGGTTTACTTTTTGGAAAAGAAAATTACAACATATAGAAATGTTATTTTTTTTGTTTAGGTTATTTGTTTTTGTTTATTGTGTGTTTTGTTTATTTTAGGTTATTTGTTTGTTTATAAAAGTTGGTGAGGACCACACAATTGTTATGTTGGCCATGATAAATAAAAACATGGACTTGAAGGAGGTTGTACTTTCTTTTTCCCATGACTGAAGATAGATATAGACATATTATATATTATTAGATATAATAGATATACTACTGTTATTTTAACTGTCTACAACAGTTTATAGGATTTAGAATTAAATAATGAATATGAGCTCAAAATGCAGACTTTAAGCTTTTAATTTAAGTGCATTTACATACAAATCAGGTTAACAGTGTAGGAATCACAGCACTTGGTGTAATTTCTTACAAAAAATAATATTAGGAGCTCAGAAGTAATCGGACAAACTAACAATCATAACATTTTTAATACATTTGATTGCAAGTGTTTTGAAGTAAATGACTGCATGAAGTCTGTAACCCATAGACATCACCAGTTTCTTTCTTGGTAATGCTCTGTCAGGCCTTTACTGCAGCTGTCTTCAGTTCCTGCTTGTTCTTGGGGCACTTTGCCTTCAGCAAGTGAAATGTATGCTCAGTCAGTTTCAGGTCAGGTGATTGGCTTGTTCATTGCAGTTCTGTACTTTAACATTCCACTTCTTTTAAAACATTCTTGGGTTGCTTTCAAAGTATGCTTTGGGTCGTTGTCCGCCTGCACTGTGAAGTGCCGTCCAATGGGTTTTGAAGCATCTGCTTTGAATCTGATCAGATAATGTAGCCTATACACTTTAGAGTTCATCCTGCTCTTTTTGTCACATCAATAAATACAAGGGAAACCAGTTCTACTGGCAGCCATACATACCATCCTTCAGATGGAGTGGTATGCTTTGGATCAAAAGTAGTTCCTTCCCTTTTCTTTACTATCCTCTTCCTATCATACTGGTACAAGTTGATCTTTGTCTCATCTGTCCATAGGAGGATGATCCAGAACTGTACAGGCTTTTTTTGTTTTTAATTTTATTTATTTATTCATTTATTTATTTATTTTTTATTAAGATAGGATTTATTTATTTATTTATTTTTTTAAGAAACTCTAATCTGGTCTTCCTTTGACACAAATACACACACCTTCTGGAGGGTGTTTTTCTTCTGGCCAACTGTTGTGAAGGTGGTTGGGGTTTGTTTTTGTTTTTTTTCCCTTCACTGGGGAAAGAATTCTTCTGTCATCTACCAAAGTTTTTTTCTGTAATCTTTCAGGTCTTTTCTGAGCTAATCAGAATCTTTCTTTTTAAGCACGTACCAAATAGTTCATTTGGCCACACCTGATGTTTTTACTCTCTCTCTTGATGGGTCTGTTTTGATTTTTCAGCCTAATGATTGCTTACTCATAATGAGAGTTAAAAGCAACTGATTCCAAATGCAAATGCCACACTTGACATCAACTCTAGACCTTTTATCTGTTTACTTGTAAGGGAAATAATGAGGGAGTAACACACACCTCGCCAAGGAACAGCTGAGCAAACAATTGTCCAATTACTTTTGGTCCCTTAAAAGGTGGGAACCACATATATAAAAAATTTCTGTAATTCCTACACTGTTCACCAAATTTGGGTGTAAGTACTGTAAAATTAAAGCTGAAAGCCTTCACTTTGAGCTATTCATTATTTATCTCCATCACACAGTGTGTGTGTTTTGTATTTTGTTTTTCCTCAGCACTGCCTTTTGGGAACCATATTAATAAAGTTGTGAGTCATCCTACACTGCCAGTCACGATCACAGCTCATGAGGACAGACACATCAAATTCTTTGACAATAAATCAGGTAGGTGGTGTTTGATGTATGTGTTCTGCTGAGATCTCATTGATTTGTTCAGATCTCATTAAAATAGAAAATTAGGTCTTTTTTAATGTTTGGCATTTGACATAAGAATAAACTGCACTTATAGTGTTTGAAAATGCATTTTTAATTTAGACAAAATTTGATTTGTGTGTGTTTCTCCATGTTAGAAAAAGAAGTATTTGTGACTTATTACTTGACTTTGCTTTTGCTCTTTAGGTAAAATTATCCATGCAATGGTGGCTCACTTGGATGCTGTCACCAGTCTTGCAGTGGATCCTAATGGCATCTACCTGATGTCAGGAAGTAAGTGCTGCTGAGGTCTTTTAGCTTAGCTAGTTTGATATATTTTATTGTGTCAAAGCTTAGACCAGGGGTCGACTGGTGGATGTGGTACCAGCGTACCAAGTACAGCCCTGCGTCTGTAGCAGTCATCTGTTTTGGCTTGTCTGATCATATGTATTCATGTCAGTTATTTAGCTGAAAGTAGCTCATCAGACCAGAGACTAGCTGCAGGGCTAACGCTGTTAGTTCAGAAAGTGAAGGCTTCTGTTAGATGTTTGTCGATTCTGTTGTTTTGTTTTTTTCCCCCCTCCATTTTATGTGCCCTCTGTGGTCTGATTAGTGAACTGACAGCATGGCTTGTTTGTTTGTTTGTTTAAGTTAGCAATGAATGTTTAAAGATGAATGGACAGATTTATGCGCTTATTCTGTCTGCATCAAATTCAGAACAGATGTGTCTAATCAGATGTTGTAACATGATAACAACTTCAAACTGTGTTAAGCATTTTAAAAGAAGCTGTTGTCGCCATTCAAGCAAGTCTGATTGTGGAGTACCCTTTCCTTAGACTAATGGTTGAAGGTAATATTAAGTAATGTACATGATGCTATGACATCAGTCATCCCTAGTTAAGATAAGTTGAAGTTGCGTTTTCTGTGCACTGGATAAAAGTGGGAGGCCTGTTTGTCCTATATTTGCCTCTGAAATTAAGGAGAGCTCCTTGAAACATCCGACAATGTGGAGAATAACTGTTTATTATCCTGCACAGGTCATGACTGTTCAATTCGGCTGTGGAACCTGGACAGCAAAACATGCGTACAGGAAGTCACCTCTCACCGGAAGAAGTCGGATGAGTCCATATACGACGTTGCCTTCCACCCTTCTAAGGCATTCATAGGGAGTGCCGGGGCAGATGCCCTGGCCAAAGTATTTGTATAAATCCCAATTCACAAAATTCAAAACAAACTCGCCCTCACAATCAGACAGGGAGAGAAAGATCTGACTGCTTCACTGCCATTGTGAAAAGAGTAGCAATAGCTGCCAATACTGAATCAGCCTCTGATAGTGCCTGCGCGAACATACCAGGGCTGAGTGGCAGACTGTTGGTTTAGTGAATACTGGGTGAAGTGTCCACTTAGTTTAAGTTTTTTTCCCTTCAATCTAGAAGTTGAACAAAAAATGGTTAACTGTACCTAACTGTAAGTCAGAGCTGGAGTTACATCAGTGTTTGTCTTTTTTTGATTGGGTATAAAATGAGGTAATGACATTTGTATTTTAGGTATGTTTCAGTGACCATGGGTTGGTATAATGTTCATCAAAAGGTCATCAGTGACCACAATGAGGACAAAGATGCTGCACCAGAGGAATTAATCCTTCCTACCGCATCGGGTGCACGAGTTGCCCTCTTGACCTTAATGTAGCATTATATATAAATTACGAAAGAAAAACATGAATCAATTCAATTGCTTCATGCCTTTGCATTAGCTTCGACAATTTTGTGTAAAAAAAAAAAAATGAGTATAGTTTTTATAATCCTTTTTTATATAATTGAAAACTGGTAGCAGATGACATTTTTAAAATAAAAATGGGAGTGCTTTCCCATTCAAGCCCGCTATCCCAATCCACCTTACATCACTGGAAGGCTTTGATGCATCTTGCCCCTCCCAGTGTTAACTTTATTTTACTGCATCATGGAACAACAGTAGAAGCACAGTTCCTCAGAGCTCTTTAGATATCCACACATAAACAGAGGCATCCTATCACTATGTGATGGTTTTGTACATCTTAATGTAACTGAGTTTATTTATCACAGGTTAGACAACTGAATGCTTTAGGCATCTTATTTATTTCACTGTTTTGGGTTAGTCTTAGCCTCTTTTGTAAAAATTGAGAATAATTGTAAGATTTGGCTCTTAAGAAGAAAATAGAAGAGCAAGCCAAAAAAGGTTTTGCTCTTTTTAAAATACAGTTTCATCCTAGGCTGAAGATAAAGTTTAAATTTATCTTTATTACATTTTTATAAGTTAAGGGATCTGGATAACTAGCATTGGGTGAAACACAGCGGAGTTGTTATTCTGTCCCTACCTTTTATCTTATAAGCCATTTTATTTTTAAACCTACAATTTATAGTGTAACTAAAGACCTTTTGTTTGTGTAATGCATGATTAATACAATAAAGTATTTTTTCTAGTCTTCCCAAAAAAGTTCTTGATCAGTTTGAAGAGTTTTGATGAGTTTTGTAATGTTTTTTGATTTACAAATTATGAATTAGCAGATTTTAAAGACTGTACCACATAGCAAAATTCACCTGTTGAAAAGTCATGTATATAAAATGTCTATAATAAATATTAAATGGTGTACCTGTATATGCAACCTGTTCCATCTCTGACTAATTTATGTCTCTCTTCTATAGTGATTGATTACCAGCAGTATACTGTGTGTATCTGAATATTGTTTTAGATTAAAACAGAAGACTGAATACTGGATTGGTGGAGAAATTAATCTTAGAATTAATTTTAATGACTCCAAACTTTTAGACAAATGAGCAATTAGCTATCTTGTAAAAATACCTTGTCCTTTATTGAGAAGAAAGTAATAAATTAAACAGAAATGCACAATCACTGCTGTTGCTTCTCAGTTTGCAAGGCACTTAAGCATGCATATTTGTGTATATAAGAAAGACATGGTAAGAGCATAATTGAGCTTTACACATAATTTAAGAAACAGAAATAATTGTGTGATCAGAACAATGTTAGTATGTATAATTCAGATGCAATTCTCAACATCTCATTTGTGAACATGTAGAATGAGAAATATGAATATAAAATATATTATGAGATGTAGTAACTAAGCAAAAAGCTGTGTGCATTACAGTGCTTGTGTAAGTGCATGGTGTGATATAACCCAGAGGATGCTATGGTTTCGTTAGCCTTTAGCCTGTGGAAATTCTCTCAGGTTTTCTGTAGTACCAGTGACATGCACTAGAGGGAAACCTTGTCAAACTTGCTGTTTGATCATCGGCGTGGACATTAAATCACTCTTGAGCAGCCAGTGATACACACATCAAACCCCCCCTCCCCCCCATTCTTTTATCCTTTCTTTCTTCTAGAATACCAGGATGCTAGGATGCATCTCTGATAACATCTGCCATTGTTAGTATGAGTTTAATATAGAGTTACACAGTCTCAGAATAAGTCATAGAATCCTTTGGTTCAATTGCACTATTAAAGCAAAACCTATGCAGACTCTTCTCATGACAAAACAATATAATAAAGAAATAATAATTTCTCTGCACAGAAAGAAGATACCTGGTTTGAAAAGAAAAAAATACAACTATATTTGTACTAATAGCTGAAGAAATGACCAGATAAGCTAAACCAAAATACTGGGGGGGCTTTCCCCAAAGTAGCTTTCTTTTTATTGTGTTCTTTTTTTTTCCTACTTCCTACCCACCCAAATTCATAACTTTCTAATTGAATTCTATGAAGTCCCTGCAGATTGCCCGTACGATGGGCTGCTCAAATTGCTCAAGGCCACTGAACTCGCGGGTAAGGAAGGTGTGTATGTCTTTGGGCTCTGATGCCATGGCTTTCAGGTCCTCCATTGGAGCCCAAGCTACACCCACAGTGAACACTGTGATCCCTGTAACAGGACAAAGTTTAGAGGTTAGGATAGCCATTACAGGACATTTCTATCATTTGCCTTCAGTGGCCATGATGATTGAATTGAAAAACATTATCTCAGCTGCTGATAATGGATTTAATTTCACTTTGTCAAGGCTCAAGCAACCTGATTTTGGCTCACCTTGCCTTTGAGCAGCTATGGCTGGTCCTCTAACATCATCATAGGACTGGCCATCTGTAACAATGATAAGGAAATTTTTGCCCGTACGGGGCTGGAAGAGATTCTCCATAGCAAAGGTGATGGCATCTCCAGTGGCCGTACCACCGCTTAGATACTTGATGTTCTGGAGGGCTCTCAAGGCTTCATCCTTACTTTTATAATCATTGAAGCCAAACTCCAGTCTCTGGTCATATGTGAACTGCACAGCCCCAATACGTGAACCAAAGTCAGAAATGTCAAAGTTGCGAGCAATGGCGCTAAGGAAGCTTAGAACTAGTTTGAAGTTTGCATCTCCCACACTGCTGGATCCATCAATCAGGAAGCCCAGATTGACTGAGTTATAGCAGGTCTTGCTGCAGAGCAACTGGTCAACAGAGCAGAGTTTCTGAACCAGAGGTTTCACAAACTTACTTGTGCTGAACCAACTTGGTATGGTCATTGTGAAGAAACCATTGTCTTTGCAGCCTGCCTACAAGACACACATTTGTATTCAGTAGCCATCTTTTCCAATATTTCCTTCCAACAATATACAAAATATTTTTGCCTCATTTAATCCATACTATTTATCTTTGAGAAACCTACCTTCTTCATGAACTCTTGATCCCTCACCAATCCCATCTCCTCTGGGATAGGTTTGGCCACATTCACTATAAACAAATTCATTCCAGATTCTCTAGCCATTACTGATGCATCCTCCAGGTTGTCAGAGGGCCATCCATCAACAAATGCCACAATAATCCGTGGATGACCTCTTCGTGCTCCAAAATCAGGATTGAAAAAGTTCCTTACCGTATGGAGTATGGCCTTGCCTGTGCATAGAGTAACAAAATGGGAAGCAAAAAAATAACAGGTTTGGTGAAACAATAAGGTTCACACAAAATGGCTGGTCACATGACTAACTATCATGCATCATGTCATGTTTTTAAAATAGAACTATGCACCTGTATGGGTGTTGCCCCCACCATATGTTACCTCTTTGAGGGCAAAAATCACATCTTTGGGCATGCTATAGTTGCCCAGGTAGAATTCAATTCGAGGCGTCTCACTGAAAACATAAAAGTGAACATTTGACAAATGTTCAAATTTGACACGTTGATGATATTTATTCAGAACGAAACAGAAAGACCTGATACACACCTGGCTTGCACCACTCCCACATGTGGTCCATCTCGCCCAACCTTCAGCATTGATGTTAGTCTTCCAATGAAGTTCTTCTGTAGGTTGAAGCGCCGATGTCCTATATGATGGCTGCTGTCCAGAATCAGAGCTATATCCACAAGACAATCTAGAACAATGCAAACATTACCTTAGCATGATTTACTAAAAAACGAAAGAGGACAAATTGTCCCTTTAGAATTGGGATTTGATCTTTGTCAGGTCATAATCAAATACACCTCTGTTTTCTGCCACTTGAGGTTTCTTCTGGCTTTTCTTGACAGGTTTCTTTGCTGCAAGTAGAAAAACATTGTGTGCACATTAGCTTGCGGCATATATAGTATATAGTACAACTAATATACTAAACAGCTATGGAAAAAATTAAGAGATCACTTTTAATGGGTGAGCCTGTGCCCATGATAGCTCAGATTCCTATTCTTGGCTGACAGGAGTAGATCCCAGTGCATGCGGAGATACTTTTCTGCTCACCACGGCTGTAAAGAGTGATTATATGAGTTACTATATCCTTCCTGGCAGCTCAAACCAATCTGGCCATTTTCCTCTGACCTCTCTTGTCAACAAGGTGTTTCCACCCACAGAACTGTCGCTCACTCAATGTTTTGTTTTTCACACCATTCTATGTAAACTCTAGAGATTGTTGTGTGTGAAAATTCCAGGACGTCAGCAGTTTCTGAAATACTCAAACCAGCCCACCTGGCACCAACACCCATGCCACCTTTAAAGTCACAGAGATCACTTTTTTCATTCTGATGTTTGATGTGAACATTAACTGAAGCTCTTGACCTGTCTGCATGGGTTTATGCAATGTCCTGCTGCCACATGATACGCTGATCAGATAACTGCATAAATGAGCAGGTATACAAGTGTTCCTAATAAAGAGAACAGTGAGTATAAGAGTGTTTTTATGCCTACTCCAAATTGGACACCTACCTGCTCCAGATGCTGGGATGTCAGCAGTGATGGTTTGACTGGCTACTTCCATAGGCAAGCTGACTGCTCCTGAGATTGAAGGAAGAAACCATTGTGAGCTTCTCTACTGCAAGTGAGACAGTGATAATTTCCAATAATTCCATAGTTCAATAACTCCAACAATTTCCAATAATGTAACTGTGACATATGGACACTACAATAATTTGAAGGTGTCTCCTTGAGTTATCTTTTAAAATTGATCAGGAAGCATTTGAGGATATCCAAACTTTCTCTGGAATGGGGCCCTAATGGCTGTTCCCTTCAAATGGCAAAGTGTATTCTGTACATCTCTACATTAAAATAATTGTAGTGTATTGTGAGATTTCATGAGCACACTGGAAAATCTCAGCATTGCTTTTAAACATGGATAGAATTTTCTCCCAAAATAGTGCACTATAGGCTGAGGGTTTGACATATGGAAAAATTGACATTTTTTAAGTTACTGTTTGGAGTGCAGGTTCCAAACCCTGGTCCTGGTGTATGTACTTTTTTTTTTGTCCCTGTTCTAACACACCCACCCACCCACATCAACTCAGGAAGGATTGTTAATTAGCTGATTATTTGGAACAAATGTGCTCCAGGACCAGGGCTGCAAAACTGTGGTTCATGGAATAGAACTTAGTGAATGAAAATATGGGTGTTAAATGTGTTTTTAATATATGTATAATTTTAAAAAAAGAAAAGAAAAAGAAAAGAAACACAATATAAACATTGTTGTGTGCTAGCTGGCTAGCTGGAGCATTCATACAGCAGAGATTGAAAATGTTGCCACCTACTGGCTATGGTGAATGATGCACTCCAGCTGGACAGAGACTGAGTCTGGATGCCGTGAGAGTAAGAGCTGAGATAGTGACTCCTGCCTGGCAGTTTCTGAATTTCCACGGCTCCTCCAGATGTACTTATAATCCCGCTGCAACATTCAGAGGGACGTTTTCAAGATACAACAGTTAACCTGTTTTTATGATAACCTTAAGCTGTTAATTGAGTGTATAAGAATCACACAACTTAGTTATATAT
>JAOTRR010000002.1:7111387-7122216 GCA_028570945.1 Gogo arcuatus
TACTGTATATAATACACACAAGGTGGCTTGCAATGGTGGTTTGTGTGGAGTCCATGCATCGATGGGTCTCAGCTGTTTTGGTGGTACAAGTGGGACCTACACAACAGGCGGGTGGTTTTAATGTTATGGCTGATCTGTGTGTGTGTGTGTGTGTGTGTGTACATAAAGTAACATATTACATAATAGGCTACTTTTTGGACAAAAAACATAATCAGGTTCTACTTGCAAAACGGAAGCAAGTGTGAAAGTCAAAGTCTCCAGAAGAACTGTGGCAGATTTTCAGTAAAACTTGTCAGCCAGTTTCCTTATAAACCTGCAGAAAGTGTCTACAAAATGCACAGAGTCTACTGGTGTACATTTAAAAAGTAAAGGGTTGTCACACCAAATATTGGCTTTGTTCCATTTATTACTGTTTACTGTTCTTTATAGTATTTGACTTTAAGTAGAAATATTTATCATTGTTTTTGAAGGCATCTTTACAGTATCTCTTTGCATGTGCCTATGATTTTTGCACAGGTGTGTGTGTGTGTGTGTGTGTGTGTGTGTGTGTGTGTGTGTGTTGCTGCCGCTGTTGTTGGTGAGGGGACTTTGGACTAATTAATCCTTGCTCATGTTTGTTTGCATGGCTCAGTCGCTGAGGTTGGAGTGGCAGCCGGTAGATGGCGCTGTACGCTTAGAAAGTCTGACGCGAATCGCGCGCATTGATGATGTTCAACATGACTGTGTGCGTTTGGGAAGGTGTTGGTGGAATTGGCCAGACGAGGTGAGAAGAGTGACCTTCATTAAAAAAGGAAGGACGTCCAAAAAGGAATTTTAAAATAGGAAGTCTACTGAAACAGCACACTGCTTTGGAACAACTCAGAAGTCTTATACTGGTGTTCAAACCCTGCTTCAGTTTCAGACTGGAATTATAGTCCACCGACCAGTTTCTAATAAACGCCCTGGCAGCTAGTCCTGTAGTCTATAGAAGACCTGTAGCACTGGTGCACAGGGCAGGCAGCCTGTTAGCGGATACAGCCGTCGATTAACAACAACAGCAATAATAATAATAATAATTCGTCGTTTTTTTCTACATTTCTGTGTGAAAAGACACGCTAGCCACTGAGACGAGCTCACCGTGTGTTGGCGATCCTACTTTATCTATCAACGCACACACACGCGCACGCGCACACACACCTGTCAAAACAACACAAACTTGAGCGCGCGGCGCTCGGGGAGAGATCATGACACTCGGCATCATGAAAGGGAAGAAATGGGCCCGGAGCGAAGTATTTTCTCACACAGCTCCTCATTTTACACCAGTCTGAGTCGCGATCATTCAAAGCAGTAAAGCCACAGCAAAGCAAATACATCAAGCCGCTCTGAATCAGTTGCGCCGGTGCCATGAGCTGTGACAAACCCGAGCAGATGATGAAGAGCAAAAGCTTCAGGACTGAAAGAAACGGGGGAAATCTACAGATGGACTGTCTGTCGGCTTACCCACGCTACAAGCATCAGCCGTTTTCGCCTTCATTGAAATTCTCTTCATTGAAACTCAAACCAGAGGCACTTTGCTCTATAACATATACTGACATAAATATTTTTTATAATAATAATAATAATAGCTCTAAGCTATTTTCATTTTAGAAATAAAGTTATATGGGATTATTTTTAAAAAACAGCATTCATGAATAATAATTATAAATAGTTCTTCCTACTACAGACTATAGTTATATAGAGTGACTAAAAAGAAAAACAAAACTCGAATATATGCTCTTTTATATGTTCATTTAGCCTGGATGCCTATAGTTATGCATAACACAAAAAGTTAGACCATGCATATACAATGCATAATGTTTTTCTAACTGTTGGATTGCTTGTGGGTGTCGAATTACTCGGATTTACGCGATTTCTATTTAATCTACGTTAATTTTTCAGTAAAACTTAAACAGTTTAAACGAAAGTAGTAATATAACACGTTAAACATTGTATTATTATTGTTGTTATTATTATTATTATTATTATTATTATTATTATTACAATAACAGGCCTAAATTATTAGGTGTGTTAACCTGGAACAAGAAAGGAGCAATATACACGCAAGGCAAATATTCGCCAAAGTAGGTAGGGGTTACATTTTATATTAGTTTATATTAGGAAGATTTTTCGCCCAGGATACATTTTATAAAATGTCCTGGAGTCGCGCGCGGTTCAGATGAATCCGCACGCGCAGTTCGTGCAGTTGGTTTTATGCAGATGAGCAGTGAGCGCGCGCTGTGCCCCAGCTGCCATATGCTCCACTATTTCATTTAACGTTGTCTGTAGGGGAAAGCGTTTGTTACCTTAGTAACTGGTTTAATGGCTGTGCTGGACCACATCACTTCAGTGTAGCTTAAATCAGAGCTACTCGATACTGTTAGACAATATCAAAAACCGGCAAATATTTTCCTCGATTCTGTGTGAACACTCAGGTGTAGGATAAATGATTAAATTATTGTTTCAGTTTCTCATATAGTTCATCTCTGAGCTGCTATTGTGACATTCAAAGGAATAAGACGTACTTTACTATTGGGTAAAACAAAACAAAACAAAAAAGGATGCAATTAAAAATGACATCCGGTTACATAATAATAATAATAATAATAATAATAATAATAATAATTGTTGTTGTTGTTAGAGTCGCTCATTAGTTGACTGCTTCTGAACAGATTAATGCCGCATCTGAAGCCCAGTCTAACTTTGCGCTTTTCCGCAGTCTGCAGGACGCACAGCCTGGACTGCTTTGTGTGCCCGGATTCTCCTTCCTACCATCGAGAAAGATTGTCTAGCAGGTACAACCCGGCTTGGTGTTGAGAGGATGGCGGGTTTGTGTGTGAGGGAAAAGGGCACCTGCGGCGGAGGAGCGCCGGAAAGCGCCACACAATCCAGCACACAGTCCGCCGAAGTCAACACACATGAGCACAACTCCATCAACCACACAGTGTAGCGAGAGCAATCAGCAACATCACACACATCAGTTTCACCTTAGTCACTGATCTCATTCTGCATGCCTCCTGTGCGGGCTAAACAATGCCATTATAGGCTTAAAAAATATGAGCACAGGTTTTATGCTTTTTATTTACAAAAGTGTAGTAGCTTATGTGATCCTAAGGTCCATCAAATGCGGCTGAAAGACGTTCATGAGTTACAGAAAGCAATTTATCTGTGGGGTAGACTAATAATAATAATAATAATAATAATAATAATAATAATAATAATAATAATAATAATTAGTCTAATAACAACAAACAACAACAACAATTAAAACCTCACAACAAATCCTACTAAAAAAATGACTGTTTTATGTAAACACATGGTGATCTTAGTATTAGTACAATGTTCGGTCTTGTTTAAGAATGAATGGGAGAAGGTCATGACATCTGTCATTTATGATGATGATGATAAAGAAGAAGAAGAAGAAGAAGAGCCTCACGGGCGTGACTCGTTGTTGATATTCTTTCTTTCATTCTTTCTATAGTAATGTAAATTATGATAACAATCACAGTGCAATAGCTTAATAATCTATGGCTTCTGAAATATAAATGCTCTGTTCTGTCTTACAGCATCTCCAAACCTAAAGTCACAGAGTTGGAACATTTTTAACGTGCTAATATTTGGAGCTGAATGACTGAGAAGGACCTTTATTCTGTTTAAAAGCATCCTCTGAACTTCGGGGGAGGGATTTTGTGGTATTAGAAGGCTGGTTGAACTCTTAACACATTCCTTCACACCCTCAGTGTAACGCTCACAGCGTTGAGCCACCACAACATGCAGCCATGTGAATGGCTTGTCTAACCATTCACTGTCTTGTTGGATTCACATTGCCACCCACCATTTTACTAGGTGACATCTTGTATAACATAATATAAACCCAAAAATATATTTTGCTTCTCACGATTAGCCCGCGGGGGAAGCTGCTCAAGTTCACAAATTGGTCTAGCTAAATATTATGATAACCTTTTCCAGCCTAATTTGTAGTGCAGCCTGCACACATACTAGGATCAACATCAATTACTGTGCAACATTTTCAAGTGCACAGTTCGCCAAAATGTCAGTGAAAACGAATGCAAAGTCCTTGGTTTTTGATGAGATCTTTCTTTCTTTCTTTCTTTCTTTCTTTCTTTATACAAGTACCTCGCATGTAAACCATGTATGACTCTTTTTAGTCGCTTCAACAAATTTCTTTAAAGGTCAGTTTTTGTTTACACTGCTGTGTTTCTGTTAATACAAGCTAGGCTACAACTGCAAATTTCGTCCCTTCTACATAGGTGAAATGTCTTGTCTGGTATAAGGCCAGGTGGCAAGAATCAAAAATGTACTTATTGTTTACCCTGATCCAAGATGTAGCTAAACCAGGTCATTCAGTGGCACATCATCTTACAGGTGAGCTGTTCTATAGAGGAAATTCAGTCATTGGCCTGTTGGGTTGTCCAGCCACTGCGTGATAAAATCGTTATTGATTTATTGGAGATATATAGTTCAGTTTCAATTTACACAATCTTTTACTTAAGGATAGCCTATTGGCTAGGCTACATCTCACAAAAAAAAAAAATCAAACAACTAAAGACTAGGAATAATGATCTAATTTGCAAATACACCATCCTTTGGTCATTGCAAGAAAGTATAATACTGTATATCAGCGCTATTTTTAAAAAAAAATGAAAAATCTTCACAGTCCAGTTTATGAATAGTTATGTTTGGACAAAGAGGTTGGAGGGGTCAAAGGTCACATGCCATGCTATCATTTTAAATACATACATTTTTAAAATTGTGTTCATTCATTGGAATTCCCATAAATTTAGTTTGAAATCAGCTTGACTGTTCTGGATAATTCAACCACACATCTTACAGTGTATACATACAGTTTTACTACATGACTACAAATCAAACAGATCTCAACAGATCATTAAGCTGTTCTTGTGTTAAAATGAGTGCAGTGACTTTACTCTGCTGTTATTGTGGAACGGTTTCAGACACAACAACCTATAAGTAACTTTACCCATTAGCTTGCAGTATGAAATCATTTTGTAATTACAGACATTTATTGTTTTACCCTGTCATGCCAGTTTAGTCTCAGAGTTCATGTCTAGAACTTGAGTTTCATAATCTTGTCCGTAGGAGAGGTCCCTGGGTTCATGAGGAAGCATTTCATTGCTATATTTTACTCAATTTACTCAGAGTGCCCTGTTGTTTAGTTGTTCACTGTCCACAGTTTAAAAAAAGCTGACAATCAAACCATACAAACTCAGGCATTATTTCAACAGGAGAAAAAGAAAAAGCTCAACTACAAAATGGTACACTTAACACACTCTTTTTCTCTTAGTTGTTCACATTGGCTCTGTTTTCTGTCTTTCGGTCAGTGTATGTTTTACGACTGATATGCCCCAAATTTTACAAAATTCAACAATAACTAAACTTGTGATTTTTCATGTAGATGGTTTGGAGGCATTATTTTAAAGAAACTGTATGATAAGTTATTATTCATGAAAAGATGTAATTTTTTTCTTTTTTCTTTTGAGGAAAAGGTTTTCAGCTGATTATAAATCTGTTTGCAATTAAGATTTATATTACAGCACATGTGATACATTGAACATCTAGCCCCCGCTTTGGTCTGAAATAGAATCTCAAAATGTTTCAGTGTGTGTTCAATGAAGTTTGAAGTCATGTCTCTATCACTGTGAAGTACAGACACATACACAAAGCATTAAGTGATGTTTTTTTTTTCTAGTGCAGAATCAATAAAATTGTACCCACAATGGCTGTCCTGTTTAGTCTGAGATCATGATACGTGGTCGGGGTATGTGTAATCGCTGATTTGCAAAATTAGGACTTGTGCAAGCATCCCTCCAACCACTGGCTGCTTTTTAATGAGTAAATATTGACAGTAATGGCATGCATCAGACAAACCTTCATGTCTCTGTTCACACCAGCCATGTGTCACCAAGGCCATTACTGATGTCACCTTGGTAACCGTAATCAAAAAGGCAAAAGTACCCCCTCATAACTGAGAAAGAAAAAATAGAGTCTGGTTTAAATAAGGGTGTCTTGTAATAATCCATTGTTCTGGGCATAAAATGAGGAAATTTTTTTTACTCACTCTTTCTGTCTCTGCAGACATGAACATCATTTCAGTGGAAGTGAGGGAAATTAGATAACTGCCCATTAGTCCAACCCGAGCATAGCTCCAATTTGATGGGAATTGGATATAATAAAGTCAGTTGATTTGATTTTTCTCCCCCTCACTGTTCTTTCTGTCTATGACTTTATGTGTATTATAGCCTGTACTGGAAATAAACATTTATACGTTAGCTTTTAACTTGAAAGTACAGCAACTGTATGGGTTCGGTGATGGCCTGACGTTTGTGACAAGGTGTGGAAATGAGTTCTATCATCTTAACATGCAAAATGTTCCCAGTGATGTCCTAGATGACAGTCATTCCACTTGGTGTGCATTTCAAGGCGCACAATTCTATTTCTGAGGAAGAAATCACATTCTTGGTGTCATCTCTGTGATGGCCTTTTGTAGGTGTTTTGATAGATTTTTTTTTATACATTCCATTCCTTCTCCTTCAGCCATAGGAAATGGCTGCCTCTGCATATTGTGACAGAGTCAAAGGTCAGGGCGAACGTGGTCATGGACCGGCAGGAAAGGTTAATTAATATGGAGAATATATTTTTGGTTTTTGAAATAACAGGAGGGTCACACCACAGAGATAGAAGCACCTTTAATTTTCTCTGCTGCTTGGTTCAAGCTGATGAGAGTGTTACACACATTTCTGTTTGTCTCTGAAGTAAATCTAAGCTTCCTAGGTGTGCGCCATTTTCTCTAAGACCAAGGTTCCATTAAAACACAGTGACTCAATTCATTTCAAATTTCTCCTTGCCCATTCATGGCAACCTGAGCAAAAGCTTTTTAATGGGGGGGGGTGTCAAGCACTCACACCAACAGAGAGAGGAGAGAGAGGGGAGCAAAGTTTATCTTCCACTTCAGTGGCCGTGAAAGCAGCCGAAGATGAAAGGTGCTATTTGGTTAGCCGAACAAACCATCGGCTCTTCTCTGATTCTGCCCTGAATGGAGCACTTTGCTCAGCTTCAGAGCCAGTGTACGCTCCTCTTAATGGGGCACCTGTGTTCTCTCATCACATACACACATGGAGTGAAAGTAGGGATGGAATGCCACCAAATGCCAAAATAGTCTGCTTATTACTAAAATTAGATGCTGAAGTTCAATTTACGCCTTTAGAGAGCCTGTGAAACACAGTGGTGGAAAATACATTGAATGTTCTTTGGTTACTGTAAGTGATAAACGATTCATTCCTTCATCTTCAGGAACTGTTTTATCCTGGTCAGCGTCACAGTAGATCCAGAGGACACTGGGTGCAAGGCTGGAATACACACTGAACTGGATACCAGTCCATCATGAGGCACCATTCATACAGTCGTTTACTCATTCACTCATTCACATATGGGGCGATTTATTGGGAAGTGGAAGGAAACCAGAGAACCTAGAGGAAACCCATACAAACACAGTGAGAACATACTGTACAAAACTCTACATGTTGTACAGAATGTAAGATTAAACTGATGACTCTGGAGCTGTGAGCTTTTTAATGAAATCTTGGGAATTATATTTTAACATGTGGACCAATCACATGAATTCCAGTTTTCAATCATTCAAGCAATTTCACATCATATTTTACGTTACATTTTAAAATTCCATTTCAATCCCTTAACAAGTGTTTTGCTACTGCAGGAACCTTAAGAAGACTAAGATGGCTGTAAATATTCAGCATTTTTATTATTAATGACTAAAGCAAGTGGTCTGGACTATTTACACATAACGCATTCTTATTCAGGTGAATGTCACAAATAGTTTGTCTTGTTGATGTTCATTTTGGCATGAAGTCTCTAATTAGAAAGTCACAAGCCTCTGTGCTCTAAGTAGTTTCACACCGTTCAGGAAGGTTTGCTGTTGGTCTCGTGTGATTGAGGAGGCTTTACCTATGCTTCAACATCCTGAACACCTGCCAGATCTGTGGATAAACAGGATTCTCTGGTAAGTAAATATTTGCTTCCATGCAGATGTGGTTCTAAGTTTATATATGGTAGACTATACATTCTTGATGATATTATCTGCTGAAGACTTTCATATATGTGCATCGTTTGGAGTTCCAACTGGCTACAATTTTGTCCAAATTAAAAAGGTGAGTGTAAAACAATTCATGTTCTTAGACTTTTACTTTCTGTTGCACACAAATAAGAGAGATCTGTGCTACATCTATAGCCTCCAGCCAAAACATTCATACACTTTCTGGATTACAGTTTTATTGGGTTGTACGGATATAATATGGCATAACACTATATGTACACCCTTACAAGAAAATATTAAATCAACACCTCATTATGTTGTAGAACCTTATAACATAATGTTTCACAAAGGATTTCAGGTAGCAATTAGATAACCATTCTATTATTTATACCAATTATGTCTATTGTGTCAATGATTTATTTGAATAATAAAAGTGAAATAAAACAAAATGATAAAAAGCACATTTCTACACCCTCAGTTTCAGTTCTGAGCACAGGTGTAAAATAAAGCATGTAATATTCTGCATTTTCTACACACTCTTGAATCTTATGTCCTGTACTCTATCCACTGGATTTCTCAAATCATCAGTCTCAACCAATCTAATCACCTTTTGACAAACGCCCTTACTCGCAAACACCCTTATGACATTTACCATCATTTGATCTGTCATTCCAGTTACTTGACTGTTCAGGACTGTTCAGATGGCTAGCAATATTGCCCAGTGCTGTTTATACCACAGATGCAGCAGCACTAATCTCAATGCATGGTGAAGGAAATGAAAACAGACAGGCTGTCAGAAAGAAGGAGTAAAGAAACCTACAGAGGCCACATGCATCTGCAACAAGGACAGGACGTGTAAGGTTCCCTTCATTATGCTATGCAGTCAGCAAATCTTCATATGTTTTTTTCAAACTCTGGGTTTCTCTTGGAAATATGGAATCACTGGCCCACAGTAATAAACTTCTCAATCGGGTCATTTTTTTTACCTTTAGGAAAAAGAACAGACCTCATTAAATGCCGTATTATGGACATCGGAGAATGAAACTTAGCTTGTAACTTACCACTTCCTTTGATACACTTGATAATATATTGCCAAGTATTGATATTGAGTAACTAAAAAAAAGCTACATAGACTCTTCATGACATACTACTGGAAAATGTTGTCAACCCATTAATGTCAATTGAAATTTTACTTTTTACCTTTGATCCATATGCTCTCTGATTGTGCCTGAGCACAAATTCAAAGAAATATTTTAAAAAGTGAGTTTTCTTTCATATTAAAATTAACCTTTTGGTCATATATGCCTACTGAATTTCACTAAATCTATAGAAAATTCTATTCTGCACATACATTGCATGTGATTAAAATATTAATTAATGCTGATAGGTGTTCCATGATATAAAATAATACAAAATCCCATCACGTCAGACTGATCAGAACAGGCTGTGTGGTGTTTAGCCTTATCATAATGAATTCATTTGCCAGACATTACTGGGCTAAACTGTATTTTCCATTTTATACTTTGTTATTATATTTCTTACTTATTTTATTGTATTGTAAGGAGGGCTGATTTATTTCATCATAGTACAGCTAAGGACACCTGAATTAGCATTTGCTCTGTAGTGACTGTCTATGAAAATTTTATAGCGGTGATGAGGCCTGCTTGTCTGGAGTCAGACTGGACCAGATTATTTATTCACCAGCACTTGTGGCTATGGTGGACGGGTGAGCAAGATTTACACAAGTTGGTGAGATTGGATGTATAGTTAGGCAATAACTGAGTTATAGTTAGAAGTTGCTAACTGGGATTTATTTAAAGGGTATACAAGCATAATTTGTTGTTTAACACTGACTTGTTGCTGTTTTGGGCACAAGCCTTTTTTTTTGTCTTGTCTTGTTTTTGGATAGTGTTGCTATTTTCTGGTCATAAATTAATGCACTGTTCTGAAGTAGTTGGGATGTGACATTCAAAATTTGCTGATGCAGTAAGATTTATTTTGGTCAAAACATTCATTAAAGTAACATCACTCTATTAAAACCAATTTATTTATGTATTAGTGGCAGCACACCTAATCACATCACTTGATAATGTATTCATTAAATCCCAACCATTTTTTACATTTGCACTGTTGGTCACAAAGGTAAAAAAAAATATACAGCACAGCAATATTACACTTTGCTTTTGCACATGCGCCATAATCATAAAACATAGAATCCTTACTATTCTTAAATCTGTTCGATGTGGGTTTTGACTTTCAGTGCATTTTATAGCAAATTTTTTTAAAAAGTGAATGAAATTTCCCTGACTATTATATATGAAGTCTGTTTTCTCACAAACCTTCCAAATATTATGAAATTAAACAAATAAGGTTCCCCATTCCATGATATTGTAATGCTTTATTGAGTAACAGTTGAATAAAAACAGCAAGAATATTGACAAAACTACAGTAATGTGACATGTTATGTGAAATATAGGTGGCGTGGCCAGGGATGTGGCCAAATAATGTCCCAAATTTTTACATTTTATGACTCTGAATAAATGGGCAACTCAACAGAAGCATATCCTTGTGCTCCTTACAGAAAGTCTCAGCATATTTTTCAGCTATTCATCTTTAAGTATGATATGAATCAGTAACTACAGTGAAACTAATAGGAAAGCTGTGTATAGTACCAGTCAAAAGTTTGGACACCCCTACTCATTCATAGGTTTTTCTGTATTTT
>JAOTRR010000002.1:7125747-7136396 GCA_028570945.1 Gogo arcuatus
AACTGTAGTAATCCATATTATGTCAAGAACCGCTCAACTAAGTAAAGAGAAACGAAGCTTCATCATTAAGGCATGAAGTGTCTTTTAATTAATAAAAATAAAGAAAAAACATTGAATTAGGCGTGTCCAAACTTTTAACTGGTACTGTATGTTTCATACAGAGCAGTACATGATAATAAAAACAATAAAAAAAAGAAAAATGTACATGTATGAAACGAAAATAACATGTATAAATAGTATTTTTTAAACAACAAAAAGGTGAATTAAAAAAATTCAAGCCAGTTTGATTTGAGAAACAATATTCTTATTTTTTGTGAAATAAGATTCACCTGCAATAAACACCCAGTACTCATGTGACATGAATTAGCCTATTAATGATGGCTTTATTTAAAAAGGTCACGCTCCTTCCTTTTTTCTTTTTAACAATAGTGAAAGATAACTGTCTGGTGATCAGAAAAATTATTAGCACCAAACCAAAATTTAAAAAAATACAAGGTCATCTCCAGAGACCCTGATATTCCTGTTTCCACAACTTACAATATTTATAAGAAGTTTGTACTTATAGTACAAGGCAATGGTTTCAACCCTTACAATACAGTGCACACTAAACCGAGAAGGGATTTAGTGAGTGAGGGCCAAAGGGGATCTGTTGAAAGACAAGCATGAAAACGTATGCCTGATCTTTTCCCAAACCTACCTAAAGAAACCACAATCCTACTGGGAAAATGTTCTGTGAGAACCTATGAAACCAAAATAACTCTTTGGAATAGCAGAGCAGCCATTTGTCTGTAGCTTATAGTGAAAAGAATACAGTTAAATTAAACGCAGTGGTTATACATCTATAATGTTGTGGGGCTATTGTGCAGAGTCACAGCATTATCAAGGCATTTTAGATAGGAATGTGTGTCAAAAATATAGGTATGTTGAAGATCATGGAAGATACAACCAAAAACTTGACTGAATGGTGGAAAAGAAAAGAATAGGTGTGTTAAATTGGGCGGCCATGACTCGTGATCTTGTTTGAGTATCAGATTGAGACTCGTGATCTCAATCTGATTCAAAACTTTGGAAAGAAGTGAAATCTGCTATCAGTAAAGGAAATCCTGCAAACATGCAAGAGTTAGAACAAGTTTCAATTGAGGTGCGCAAGAAACTACAGGTGATGCAGCTCGTTTTACCTCCTGTGTGTTGATTAGAAAAAGATAGAATTGCCTCTCAAAGACCTACTGTACTGTATATCAGAGATAATCTGCATCTCTGTAGGCTGACTTTTATAGCAACTGTAGTGTACAAGTCTTTACTGTGTCAATCTAGGACACTCATCAGTCCTGCATTACTGGCACTCTTCCAGAAAATATGCAAAAAAATATTGTATCAAATAAACAATACAGACAATTTTTAGATTTCCTGCACAAACTATTAAACAAAAGCTATTTCTGACTTACTTTTTAAAGTAGTAAAATTCTCTTTCAAATCTCTGTGTGGCTCCATTATTGACAATCTTAAGGAATATGAAAATAAATGGAAAGAAATCGTCATCTTTGAAAAAAAAACCCGTTCTTTTCTCAGTCCCCAGCAACTCCAGTGTTGACCATGTTGACTGTAAAACACCTGAATAGTGTCTTTACAAAAAAAACAAACAAACAAACCACTGAATAAGAAATAAAAATATCCGAATTTTGGAGAACAATTTCAAAGTGAATACTGTTTGGTTATTCCACTTCTCTAGGTCCCAGGATACAAATAGCATTCTAGTAATATAAAAATGCATAAAATAATTTACAGCTTCTTTTTTTTTTGCATTCAGAGCAGTTTCTGTTATAGGCAAAACAAGTGCCTGAATTCCTTGACTGACAGATGGTTGTCAAATCAGATGAGAGTGATAAGTGTCTCGCTGTTTTGAAAGAAAAAAAACTTCCTCTTCACAGTTCTGACCCTTGACCGCTAACCTGATTCTTGTTCTGTTTTCCTGCCTTGTGGGGTTGGGGGGATTCCTCACAGGTGCAGGACAAAGAGGTCACAGAGGGTGTAACAAGTGGCCATCGTCCAATTCCTGCCCCAAATCACAAGCCAAAGCAGGAAGCCAGAGATCCGGCCTTGGACCTTTGTGCCCATATTCTGTGACCTAGCACTGAATTCACAAGGGAACAAGCACTTAGAGTGGGAAACAAGCAAATATTAACTTAATTAACTACCTATTCTTCAGCCCGACTTAAAAAGAGTGAGATAAAGAGATCGGATTAAACAAACTATCATATATTTGCAAACAATATCAAATTACGTGTAGTTATTTAATATATAGAAAACACGCAGGTTATTTAATTAATTGACTTATCTCCTTATAACATGCACAAACATTCACATTTTCATTCATTTATTTACATCACTTTGAACTTGTTTTCATTATATCTGAAAAATATTCTACATATCACACATATCTTTACACATTTATGTAACTGATGCAGTGTTATTCTGGACTATTATATTTATATTACATTTATTATTTATTTATTTATGTATTATATTATTTAGTGTTATTTATTTATTCATTTATTAGATTGTGATTTTCATTTTGTTTTGCAAAGATGAAGAAATGTCAGATGCTGTGTTACCCGCAAACCCCTGAATTATCCAGAAACCACACGGTACTGCAATGTAGTAGTGTAAATTGTGTGTCAAAAAAAAAAAAAAGATTATCAATTCCAGTTCAGGACAATTAGATAATGAATGTTGTTCGGTCCATTTTACATTGCTGCCCTCTAAATTATATCGTTTAATTAGGAAACATATGCTAGGCTAAGTTTCTTTTTGAGGCTTGCCAAGTTAGCCAACATATTCTTCTTTTTACAGGTAATACAGTATTCCATAGCTTGGTGGTGATATGATATCTCATATTTTCCAACAGCTTTTGATAACAAATGTATCTAAAAATGTTTTGCTCAATATTCTTTTTACGTTTGTATTCTATATATAGACTAAATTAAAGCAAGTAATGACGCATTCAGACAGTGACCTGTCTACCTGGCAATTACACAGCCCCCTGACAGGGCAAACGGTGTCACGGCATGCTAATATTTATTTATTTATTTGCTTATTTATTTACGTACGTTTGTATCCAAACCATTTTAGACCCGTGAGCCATACTTCAACAACATCTAAGCAAATAATAATTATTATTTCACTCTTTCAAACCCCAGGGATTATTTGTACTTATAGGCCCAGAGGTGTAATGAATAATAGCAGTTTACTAGTAGAAGGAGGGCCCTCTCTCTCACCGGAGAGAAGGAGAATGAATTAATAGGCAACACACCACTCAGCACAGTGCGTGGTAGAGGAACAGCATGATTACAGTATGCTATCAAGAAAATTAGTTGTTTCATTTGAGCATATCCCCAGCATGCCGAAGCAACATAACAACTTGCTTTTGTTTACAAAATGCTTCATTATGTAAAGACAAGCTCAAGATTCCAAACACCTGCTACTACCAAATCACATATTCAATTATTGTGCTTGCTCAAGATCATCCAAATATTTTGTCCACTTACCGCCGAACAAAAACAGTACTAAAGTGATTATAGCTGTGGAGTCGAATTTCTGTTCCAGAGAGGCTGAGCTAAGGGAGAGGGCAGCCGCAAAGCTTTTTCTGACTGACTCGTATGTATCCACAGGTCAGGCATCAGGGTTAGAGGCCGTAACCCCTGGTCATTATTCAGCCGCAGAGTACTTTGATGAGTAATGTGACACTTTGTAGACAGGGTTTTTAGATATAATTTTCTCTAACAAAGTACTGTGATTAAGTTACTCGGTTGCCAGCATGACATTTTGATAGAGACACTTGTACTGAAGAGAACAGTCCTTGAGCCATCTGGTTTTTAATCACTCCTAGGAAATTAATTACCAGTACCACATCAGTATAGTATTAGCACAGAAAATGGCCAAACTCTTGTCTGTTTTACTTTCTTTATTTTTTTAATCACTATTACAACCCTCTCCCCCCAGTTCTGGACTCATAATGACACAGTTTTTGAAGTCCAAAGTAATACAGACATCCATTTATAAAAATGGATTGTGACAAAAGGTTTTGGTCTTGAGATACAGTGGGCTCTGTTTGTCCCTTGTTCTTTGTCATCATGAGGGTTATTGACATGTTGAAGAGATGGTAGCTGGTGGCTCAGGTGAGGAACACATCACGACTGATAGAAAACATTAATACACTTCTCTGCTGGAGATCAGCTAACCAGCACACAATGTGTGCTCTAACAAGCTCCTAGGGCAAAGGTCATACCAGTAGGGTCAAGACAGCTTCCATCAGCATAGCACTGATTTTTGATGACCACATATAGCTATCACACTCTGGTGTTTTTCCCTCCTTTTTTTATGCCTCCATTGTGTGCAGGTGGAGGGGGTCCATTGAGTCGTGCCAGGGATTGCCTTGTGTGCCGTGACTGACAGGAGGCCTGCGGAAATGGGTGTGGATTGAGTAAAGGTTCTGCAATGGGAAATCCACTCAAGATCTGAATTGCCTTCTCCACTCCAATCAGCTTGGTGCAAGTTAAATGAAGTGTCTTTTCCTCCCCCAATCCTTCACACTTCCCATCTGCAGAAAGAGCCTGTGCAGGAGGCTGACAGCAGTACAATCAGTTTGCCATTCACCACTGGCCCTATTTTAACTTTGTGTGGAAATGGCATTGGTTGTTAACACCAACCTTACCGATTAGACCAAGGAGAAATATTTGAAACGGTCAGAGTCCAAATAGGGTCAGATGAGGGTTTTCCAAGACAGATCAGTTAAAAAAAATAAGAATCAAAGAAGTGAAAATGTCATATTGCTCTTTTCCACATTTCCCTTATTCTTAAGTCAGATTGTTTAAGTAATAACTATGTGCTTTAACTGTTTTATTTGTAGCAGCAAAACAATTGGCCTTGAGCATTTTTCTCTTCAAACGGTACAACTGAAGGTTTCTCTACTGAGACAGAAAGTGATAAGGGATGATTGTGATAAAGGATTTGTGCTGGAGCCTGCAACTGAATCCAGGAGCAAGTATTAAGAGATGTACAGGGGAAAATCCTCTGTTTTAACAAATATATACCAGCCAGTGCACACATAAACACATGCAAATGCACCGAAGCTCACAATAGCTAAACTTGTGCTCGGCGGTAGGAACAGGAGGTGCTGACTGAAGTATTTTGTTTAAATGAATTGGTACTATGAAAAAACAGATGCAGCAATTAGGAGTCCCATTGCCGTACACCGGAGACATGACAAGAGTGCATGACAGTGGCTTTCACCCTCACACCCCCTTGTCTTCAACATGAGTCCTCTAACAATTCCTGTCAGGAACACTCTTTGAGAAGTGCTTGCACCAGACAATGGCTCTTCACCCTTATTTTGTGCTCTAAGTAGTGCTGCAGAATGCTGGAAATAGCTGAAAACAGGCCGTAATGTGAGAAAGACGGGCAGCCATTGTGGGAAGTGTGAAAACCAGAAGGACCCTTTTCAGAGCCTTGCCTGAAAGTGCTATGAAGACCTTTAGTCCTTTGCTCTCCCTGAATCCCCAATTAGACAAACATTAACATCAATTAAGCCTTTATAGGACACAGGTTCTATATAATTACCTTAATGGGTTGACGCTTTCTTTAGCAGCAATTTCTTAAACAAACTTGAGCCTTTGTGCGACGGGCTAAGAAAATTTTCAGCAGGGAGTATTTGCTTTTGTCAGGTTTTCTAAAGAGACAGCTGAATTGTTCTATTTAACAACAAACACCTTCAGAGAGGAGCCCCAAGCAGGCCCAGTTCCCACCACATCTGACTCAAATGCTGATTATCCAACGCAGACAAAAAATCTGACCAGCCGGGAGAGCAAGGACACATAGAGTGAGGGGCAGTGCACAAAAGCACCCAGTGAACCTGGCCCAGCCGAGAAAGAGCCCCTCTGCTTGAATTAGCTCTCTATTTAAATGTCCCATAGAGCCAGATCTGTTCCCTGTCTTAGAAACAAAAGGAGATGAATGAGAAAAACAAGAACTTGCATCGTAAAACAAGGGAAATGCAGGCCAGTGGCTCATAAAGGAGGCACTGTTAATTAAACCTGAACTCCAGTGCATTCGTCTTCTTTTTTCTCTCTGTACGGCTGCCTTTTTTCTCTGCTCTACATCGTTAGAAGGCAGCTATTAGAAAAACACTGATTTATCAGATAAATTCATGATGTGATAAATATATCACCTGCTGACAGACAGACAGACAGACAGACACACAGACAGATGGATGGATGGATGGATAGATAGACAGACAGACGAAAACTCTTTCCAACATTTATATGTGCATACTGTGTTTTTCTGAATGATTAAATCTGCCACAATGTGTTTGAAATGTAAGCCATTGCTGGATGTCCATTATAGGAATGATAAAGCTAAACAAAAAGTCCATTCCTCTTGGGATATAATTTCCATCATCATCATCATCATCAGTGACGAATTTTATGCTGCAGTGAGTCCTCTGTGTGCAGGAGACGTTTACTCATGTATGCTAGTGGTTGAGAATGGCGAGCCATCATTCATGAGAATAGGCTTGCATGGGCAGTGGCCTCTAGAGGGCAATGGTTTCAAAGGCCTTTCTCTGATCACACAATCATCACATCTAACTGCCCTAATGCCACACATCCTACACGGATAAAATACTAGTCCATAGAATTTCTAAAAACAGAAGTTTGTGTCAACTGGCATATATTTTGTCAGAAAATATGCCTAAAATATATTGCTGAAATCATATAGGGAAGCTAAATGAGAGCAATCAAAGCAGTTGATTGTATGTTTTCATAAATGTGCATCTAAAACTTGTTAATAGGCTCTGATCCATTTTGTGCCTGCAGTCCTAACAAAATTCACAGTCCAGAGGGCAGAGCTGGTACCTGTCTGGGACCTTACTGTTGAAAGACGGTTCTGAATAAATCACATGATAAAAATTATATAAATTACCTTCACTGAACATTATATTACTTTGACATTAATATGAATTAAATATTAGAAAGAACATTTATGTCCTTGTTTTGCAAAGACTGACAATGTTGCCTTTAGAAATCTAAACTTTAATTTAAGTGGTTATTATTATTATTGTTATTGTCATTATTATTATTATTATTATTATTATTATTATTATTATTATTATTATTATTACATAGTTACATGTTAGTTATTGGCAAACCTGCATATAGACCACTCCTCAATACAGAATATCTCCAGATCCTCCTGGGTCCTCTCTAGTGGACTTCACTGTACCCCACAAGTATTCAATGAGGTTTAGTTGAGGAGACTATGATGGTTTGATTCTGTGAACATTGAAACACTTTTGTATGGATTTGCGAGTATGTTTTGGATCATTGTCCTGCTGAAAGATCCAACCATGACCTTTTTAAAAAAAAAAAAAAAAATCTCTCTTTATGATGAGTCAATGATCATCACAAGGTTTCCTGTGCTTTTGGAGAACAGGGCTTTTGGAAAAACAGCTCCAACACATCACAGAACCTCCACTGTACTTAAGAGTCTTTTCTGTATAACCATCCATTATTATTATTATTATTATTATTATTATTATTATTATTATTTTATACATCAACCCATCTTAAGTGTTTGTTGCCAGTAGCTTAATCAAGTGAACTCCAGGTGCTTATTTTTGTGGTTTACATTTGGCCTATGTGTCACATCATATTTATACACCAGGGAAACAGAAAGTCATGGCTTCAGACTGCTTCAGCGTTCTTAAACACTCAGGTGAATTTGAAAAAAAAAAATATTTCAGTTGTGTTTTATTCATAAGAATTTTGAGGGGTGGCAATAATTGTGATGTGTTTTTTTTTAAATAAAATATGTTGGTATGGTTTTTTTTATTATAAGCATAAATTTACTTCAATTACAGGTTAGATTTGTCTCAAATTTTCAGTGTGTGATTGACCTAATTAACCACAAAGACAACTTTTCATAACCTTTATTACCTTTCCCTTTATTCGTACCTTAATTTTTACCAAGGGTGCCAATAATACTGGAACTGACAAAGGAACGAATCCCTTTATTGTCATTGCACAAGTACAATGAGAGGCAGTGTGTGAATGTGTATATACAGTATATATAAACACAAGTCACATAATCGAATATTTATTTAAAATATTATAAACCTAATCTTTTATAGCCACATTGTCTTGTAAGAATTAATGAGCACTGATGCAGTGACATTTATTTCACATTCAGAATTTTTAACGATATTAACAATAAGTTTGTTTTAAATTTTTTAAATATATTATAAAATACATCATTTAATTACTTTCATGTTATTTTAAATGTGCATATTTTTGTACATAAACATAACATACATAAACATGCAACAACTTTTACTGTTGTTATTACTGTTGTTTTACTGTACATTGGTTTAGATACTAATACAGACCGTGAGTAATTAAATAAAGAGCTATTATAAACCTATAGAGCTATTAAACCTATATTTCTTTTTTTTTTAACTAAAGGACTATTGTCCTTGTAGTGAATGCATGCACTTCCTTTACCAACACGAACTCCTTCTTTGTCCTAATAAGTTTTACTGTGTCTTTTCAGAGGACTATCACTATAATTTAGTTAAAGTCACGTAGTAATTAATTTACATGTAGATTGCATTACTGACTTGAATGGTCGTGACAGAGTAGTGTTGCTTGCAGTGGGGTATGTGAATTGACAGTTCAATTGGATATTATGTGCCTAATGACTCACAAGAAATATTTCAGCCCTTTGTTGAAGTAGTTCTGAAAATGATCACTAACAGTCAGTTGCCTAATAACCAAACTTACTCAATCTTACAGTAAATAAAATTTTGAAGGGTGTAATAAATTCTTCATAATTACCTGCTGCTTTATTCTCTTCACTAATCTGGGTGAATTCATAACTGGATTTGATATGCCCTTTCACTCTAATTAGTGAAATGAGAATTAAAATGAAACGTTGTTATTAGTTCTCTGTTCATTCAATGAACACTTAATGCCCAGATAATTCTGTCTTGAGAATAATTAGGCCGTTAACTAGCTTTATCTAATGGATTTTTCTGGCTACATTTGTCACGCTGCTGCTGCGAGTATGCTTGGTCTCTCTCCCCCCACAGGGAACAGTCATTCTTCAGCTGCACCAACAATATCAAGCACTAAGTCACAGCTTGTCCACACAAACCCATGCTATACTGAGCCCTGGTGTTCCTTAACCAACAGTATTAGACTGAACTAATAAACACAACTGCTACTAGGTTTCATAAACCATACCACATTGGAGAAGAAAGGGCATTGCTTATATCTTTTGTTCTCCAAAGTAGAATGCACAGAGGGATAACCACCACCGTTATAATTTATATGAATGTCTCAGGTTTTAAGAGTAATAAATAAGGCTACATGTCAACCAATCATGCTGAGGTGATGTTTTTTTCTCTGGAAAAAGTAGTGACTGACACAAGGATTACACAGTGAAAATAATGCCCTTTTCTGTAGCTATGTTTAGCTGCAAATGATAATGATAATACAAATGAGTGACTAGTTCTGTCAATCTGTCTAACATACAAATTTTGCATTTAATTTATCATAAAAGCATTTTACAGTTATTTTTTACTACAAGATTTGAAAAATAAGCATTTTAAGATTCTTGTTTATGTAATGGGGAAACACATCTACCATCAGAGATTGAAAAGATTTAGATAGGAAAGATTTATCAGAGACTGAAAAGATTTAGATAGGAAAAAAGCAGTAAATATTCATCTTTATCTTATTTGCTTTTATCAAATTCATGTACAACAACCTGGGCAAGTCTAAAAAAACAAAAACAAAAACCTTTTTTGCTCAAGGTAGTGTTCCTTCCCTCCTATCAAAACATGATGATTGATGTTGCCTCATTCTGTCAATGACCGAGTTAGTCAGCGACATAAATAAAGCTTGAAAACAGCTCCAGTCCACATTTTGATCAACCAAATAAACACATTAACACAATCTGTCAAAGTCCTCAAATAGTCATGATGGTTGATTGCCAGAAAGAGTGGGGTTTTTTGCAGCATATCAGCCTTGCTTTCTTATGAAGTGTTCAAACATGGCACCTCTCTATCTCCATTCGCACCCTCTCCTCCTCATCACCTGAACTGTCTGAGGCCTGTCAATCTGGAGCCGTGGGAGGATATGAAAGACGCCTTTGAGTTGTGGCGGCGTTGATGGGGAAGGGTTGCAGAAAAGCACACCAGTGGTGCCAGCAAGAGAAATAGTGTGGATTCCTCAACCCCACCCCCCCACCCCCAAACTTCTCGATCAGCACCCAGGACACTGCAAGACTCTTTTTTAAAAAAGAGCAGATTGACTCCCTCTGCCCCCCTCTTGAATGAAATCCCAACCCTGAGCAGATGTCAGACAGGAAAGCCAGAGATAGGACACAGGGCCGGTTGCGAGGTGTGAGGCTTTGTCACAGGTCCACTGCTAAAGGACCAGACACAGTGGGGAATTTTAGCACATCCATTGGATATCTGCAGTTCTCTCAGAAATGGATGGAGGAGTTGGGGGGAGAGAGAGAAAGAGAGAAAGAGAGAGAGAGTGTTGTGTGTGTGTGTGTGTGTGTGTGTGTGTGTGTGTGTGTGTGTGTGTGTG
>JAOTRR010000002.1:7180785-7192609 GCA_028570945.1 Gogo arcuatus
AAAGAGAAATGACAGTCCATCATTACTTTAAGACATGAAGTGTCTTTTAATTAATTAAAACAAAGAAAAACCATTGAATTAGAAAGTGTGTCAAAACTTTTGACTTGTACTGTATGTGCAGGTGGAATTTTTACACGTTTCATGGCTTGGCTACTGTTTCTTTTTATGGAACCTCTTTAGTGCTTTAAGAGTGTCCTCATTTTAATATGCATTTTAATCATTAAAAGTTCATCACATGTCTTTGGTGTGACATTCAACCTCGCCTGCAATCATGCTGCTCAATTATACAGAGCTTCATCCTAATATATACTCAGGCATTATGCTATTTTCATGACCATATATGCAATCATTGACCTTTTTTGTTGCTTTCAACCATTTCCAAGTTGTTTTATGTTTTTCAAGGATCACTTTTTCCTGAAAGTGTGAATATGGCTAACAGCAGGTGAAAGGTAGTCATGCGAATCACCCCATGCTATCAGCTAGCTTTCTCTTATTGCTCTGTTTTTTTTAAACAATGTTAGCATTTTCGAGTGACCTATTCTTTTAATTCAGCCTTTGCTGTGGGATGAACTGATGCAGTAGCAGCATCAGTTCATTGGCAATGTTCTCCCTTAATGTCTCTACACACATTCTCTTCAGTAGCTGACAGCACTGCTGTGCCATGGCCTTTGTCAAGGTGCAGAGCAGCAATCAAACAGCACAGACCTTTTTTTCTCCCTCGATTAATTTGATCCTTAAATGGATTTTCAGTGACACAGACCTTGCAAAGTTACCATGGTGACTGAATCTGAGGCTCAGCATCACGTCAGTAAAAAGCCCCACTGACTGACAGGCGGTGAATACTACCAAAAGAATGTGAGCGAGAAATATGCACATTAGAATATGCACATAGCATTTACCCTGTGACAGCTCCCTGATGTGTTAAACCACAATTTCCCCCCAGTTGGGAAAGAAACTGGCAATGTTTTTAAAACACAAACCCTCCAAACTAGTCGTCCGTGTGCTGAAAAAATGTTTAAAGGATGTTTAAAGAAAGCCCTGTCCCTGTATAATATAACTTGCCGTTGCTAGGAGAGCTGGATTTATTTTGCACCACATGTAAGATAGCACATATACGCAAATGTTTCCTGTTATTAATAAAGTGTCTGCTGACTATCTTTGAGTTCAGATATTTTCTTGTTTTGTAATATTTTCACAGTGTCCCTCTACCTCTGGATAAGAAAATATTTCTTTGTGCAGTATATAGTTTACACTGCTGACAATTTCAACTCTTCTGAAGACAGGCGGAGGAAAGAAAGCCATCAAACCTTAAGGCATCAAGATGAATCTGCACCACCAATGGTGCCTCTGACCACTGAGAAGAAACAGCCTCATCAACTGCCATCTTGTCTTTTTTCCTGTGGGACAAAGCCTGTTGTACCTTCAAGGGTGATTCAGGGTGTATCCGATTTCACCCAATGCTCTCTCCCACCCATTTGTAAAGCCAAAGATCATTAGCCTCTTAGATTACTTTCCCTTCAGCTACTTTTTCTTCCCTAAGAGCCCACTCCTCTTCTCTCTCTGCTACTCTAAACAAATTAATAAATTCTGTGGACGAGGGGCCATCCCACACAGTCCTGGAGTGTTTATTTTCCTTCAGTAACATGGCTTTGCACCATGGGCCCACTATCCCAGGAGGTCATTTAAATAGGCACTTGTCTTCTAGATATGTCTAGCTGGGACTCTCAGAAATGCCACCCACATAAGGAAACTATATCAGGGAAGGATAGTCTCACTTGACATGAGAACGGTGTTTGGCCCAGAACTGTGTGAGAGGTATAGTGTGTGAATAGTATAGATTTAAAGTGTTCATTACAGGTTGTGTAATGGGACTAGCTTGGTGTTTCATGAAACTCTGGTCAAGCATGAGATTTCCTCTTTTTTTCCCAAACAGAAGCAGAACACTGAAATTCAGGAATTTATAAAACCAGTCACAATTTGTTTTTATTATTTCTAATTACTGCCATCATTTTGTGGTGTTGCAGTTTGGTAAAATATGTTATTTGCTACAGCACTAATAAGGAACAATGTATTAGTTTATCATTGCAGCTCCATATGCATTAAGTGTCTGGACTATGATGGAAGTATTTTTACTTATTGGATATGGCTGTGCCAGGCCTGGGGTCAACTATTTCTGTGAGTTAATGCCAAGGCAGGTCAAGCGGCTTCCACGAGCAGTGCCAAGGCAGGTGCTGAAGATTAGTGTCTCCAGCACTCGCTGTACCTTGAAGAGCCTGTGTTTTATTTGCAAACACGAGTGCACTAAGACTCATTCAACACAAACAGTTGGAAACTGTTCAGTAATCCAGAGTGGAATTTTATGTTTATGTTACAAGCCAGATTTCTGGGCTGCTATGGCACAAGACGAAACTGCAAAATGATTTTCTCCTTCAAAACAAAATGGGAGGACAGATGATGGGTGTGAACAGCCTTTGGCTGCACAATGCTAAGTGCGCACAAGTGAGAGATTTGGCGGGAATTCATGGCTTGCAACCACCAATTAATGATACAGAATATGAAATTCATAGCTCATTATGCCATCTCAAGACATATCTGTATTTGTTAAGCAACACCAAAAACATGAAAATTGCTACTGTGACTATACCATAACTTACTTATACCTGTAAGTGTTATCTGATAACACTTCGCATTGATTGCACTTATATAGATCTCACTGATGCTGAGTTGAAGCTCTGTTCTCTAGAGGGAGGAGAAAGAGACAAGTGGCCTTCTCAAATCAGATACTGTATTTACAGGGAAGGCCTGTGGGAATCAGGCCAGACTTTGCCTGTCTATTAGGAGGTTAATAATGAGAAGCTGGTTGTGTTCTCTTGAGGCTCAAGCATCTTCCTCCTGAGGTGTGGTTCTCGTTGATGTGTGGTGGTAGAAGTAGATTTATTCCACTAAGCCGCAAATAATAAGTGGGATAACTTGCATAGAATATAAATATAAATATAAATCGGCCTAAATATAAAAATAAAATGATGTTTTTGTTTGTTTGTCTATTTTTGCATTTTATTTGTCAGACCCTAACTAGTGTAGTTACATAACCATATTTTACCTATCATTTCTATACAAATGGATGGAGAAAAATAAAACTACCCAATCATTTCTAAGCCAATGGATGTAAAGGGAAGAAAACCCCCATAATATTATTTGTGAAAGTCCAGAATAACAAACTGCACAAAACATTTTACTTTATTTCAAACACCTACATGGTCAAGTTTCAGCAAAGGTGTAGATAAAGCTTTTGAGAATGCTGCATCTCAGCATGGGATTATTCATCAGTAAATATTGTATTATAGATGTTTTTTCCTTCCAATCGATTTTTTCCCTTATTCAGCCATTCACCTTCATTTGAGAAAAGTCTATTATACTACATGGGCAAAAGAAGGATATGTGGGATTTACCATCACACTCTTGCTAATGAGCACAGAAGGAAGAGAAAAGGGAGAACCATAGATATGGCCAGTGCCCTGAAGCCATTTTCAGTGGATGGAGGGAAGGAAGGAGGGAGGGAGACTCCTTCTCTGAAGGAAGTGTGGTCTCATTTCAATAGATCCATCCTCAGCTCTCCTTGTCCTTTCATCCAAGTCCTTGGTAGACAGGCTCAGATCTTGGATGTTCTGTGTCTATGAATGACAAAATCCCTCTCGTGCACACAAAAACCAACAATGCTCTCCTGACCCTTTCTGACCCCAGACAATGGTAGATAAGGAAATCGTCACACATTCTTTAGGCCAGACCTTCACCTGTGAGGTCAAGCTCTCTTAAGCCACTCATTTCCCTGGCGTTAACAGCAATTAACTTGTAATGAACTGATTTACAAACAAAACCAATTAATCTTATAGGAAACGTGCTATTGGTGCGCAAAGGGCTTGCCGTTTCGATCACACCAGCTCCCGACCCCGCTGCCTGTGCTCTCAGCTGAAGAAAGGAATCTGCTGGCTGCAGGCGAGTGTAAATTAGTTTTTCTCCCCTTTGCTCTCCTAGTTGCCTCAAAAAGTCGATTGAACACCTTTCACCACACTCCACATATAATGAGGCAGGCTATACAAAGCTCAGAAAAGTCTGCATAGATACCTTATGGCATATTAGTCATGAAAACACATCAGCTTTATAACTCAGAACTGGGTTTGTGAACGTGATAACTAATTTTCAAGCAAAATATGTGCATGTTTGTCACCTTTACATTTTATTGCTGGTGAACAGTTGAATTCACATTTTGTATCATGTATCTACAACAGCAATAAACCATAAACAAACTGTTACTCTTAGCATATTTCTGTATCATTAAATCATTCAGTGATGGTAGATCCATCTTACCAGTAATAGTTTGACTATTAATATGCAGTTAGTGAGAGAAGTGTTCTACTGGAAACAAGTGTTAAAATGAGTGCATGTATTGTATACATAATTGTTTCCATAGAACTTCATTTCATCTTATTAAAAAAAACCCCCAGATTTTCTGTCATTAGAAAACAATAACAGACCAATGTCACATTTTCTGGACTATGCTGATCTTAATTAATCATCTTGCATCAAAAATATTAGAATTCCTTTATTATTATTTTTTTGTCATGGATTTAAGACCCATTACCACCCATCAAAGTAGCAAATGCTAAGACCTTAATATTTACTCTTTTTTTCTGGGATAATAATAAGCTAATTATTACTCTAAATACCTTTTTACGGTACAATCCTTGCACTAAAGAATGCATGGCGTACGATAAGGCACCCTGTTCTTGTTGAATATGTATTCATCAGTGTTATGGCGTAATTGACCAAGCTTTTTGGCCAAACACACACTGTCATTTCTAAGTGAGATCTCAATGTTATTCCTGAAAATGTCCATGGAAAAGTGAATGACTCTCAGGTTCTTGCTGCTTCGTCAGCAGTTCTATAACACCTGTCTCATGTGAAGACAGGTGTTGTAGTTTGATCAGGTGACATAAAGGTGAATATGGCAGTGTTTCTGCATAAACACTTCCAGTCTATAAGAGCTCAAATTTGCCTGTTGGCAACGCTGTAGTGTGATCTAGCATCATGCAGATCCTTAATATTCCAGTAGTTATGATTATATAGTTAGTAATCTACTATATTGTTTTAGGATGCTATGTTCATATATTGCGACCTATGAGAATCTATATCACATTCAGTTTTCAAGGCCAATTATGCTGCTTCTTTTGTCCTCTATGCAAGAAAGGAATTCACACTGAATAGGACGCTAGTACATCGTCGCATCCTGCACATACATAGCCTAATAACACACTCATTCACAACAAAGGACAATTTAGCATAGCCAAGGCACTTATTAACATGTTTTTGGGAAGTTGGAGGAAACCAGAAAGCACAGAAGAAACCCATGTGAGAACCCATAGGGAGAACTATGCTGTTCTGTGCATTTATTGAATAGTCCTGTGCTTGTCCTTGTGTCACACTAATCACTCTGTTTGTACTGCCACTGTGTAAGTGTATGTGGGTGGGATCACAGTGAAAAGTGACTTGACGTGAACAGTTTTATCTCTGTTTTGTCTGGACAGAAAAAATGTTCATGTCACTGGTCGTTGCATCACTCAACTCAGTAAGAATTACTCTAAGAAAGTCAATACCAGAGATGATGTTAGTGATAGGGCAGACACTTGTTAGACCTGTAGTAGTTGTTAGACATCTCAGGTGTCAGGGAATGATATAGAATTTTGTCAGATGTATTCATCCTCTTCTCATAACTTGCTGATGTATTTCCTCACAGAATACTTATAAATGTCAGGTCTCAGTGTCACCTTTTTTTTTCATTGAAATATCAATATCTGTCAGTCGAAAATCGGGGTGAAAATTAAATTTTGTCGTTTGTTATAAAACTTTCCCGATCATCTCAAGGGAAGAGTCTTCTGAGCAGCTAACTAACAGTTTCGTTCCTGTCGTTCGAGCGTGTGTGCACACACGGGGGACTGTTATTCTCAGAGAAGAAAAAAATGTGTGCAAATATTAAAAATGGAAAACAGCACACACACACACGCACATACACATTCACCCTCCCGGCTCCCACGGGGGCAGGGTGATACTGGGCACACTACTCTAGTGTCAATTTATGCAGCCCATGCTTCTGCTGCCTCCATTCATTAAGGGTGCTTCATGCTGCTGAAATGCAGCACTAAGGGAGATGGAGCAATAGCAAACAGCGAGAGGGAAGCTTTAATTACCAATAACTCGTTGGACAATGCCTCAGTGTAGTGAATGATGTTTTGTGTGATGTCTAAAATGCTGTCACCTGCATTTTTGGGGGACAAGTGTAGAACATTCTGTTGGTCTTGAAGCTCTAATAATTGATAATAATTGTTTAGAAGCTATTTTCAGTACAGAAGTTTTCATATTCATCTGTGGAGATTGCTGTTATGCTGTTGTCTGCTTATTAGAAAGATTCATCAGGAATAAAGTCACTTTTAAAACTGTCGTTTATGGCACAATATTCTAGTGTACTTTACATTTAAATGAGGACAGTTTGTTACATTTCATAGCATGGTACAGAAAACTACACACATTTATTTATTATAGTTATAAAATATTCATTCATTCATTCATCTTCGTAAACTGCTTTATCCTGGTCAGGGATGCAGTGGAGTAGTGTATCCCGAGTACACTGAGTGTGAGGTGGGAATCCAACCTGGATGGGACACCAGTCTATCACACACACATTCACACACTCATTCAAACCTAGTGGGAATTTAGTGCAGCCAGTCAACCTAACAGCATGTTTTTGGAAGGTGGGAGGAAACCAGAGAACAAGGAGGAAACCCATGTGAGACAAATGATGTGGGACAAACAATCAAATAAAGAACAGTCATGACAAAACATTATAAAATCATTGTGATGCAAAGCAAAAATTTAAAAAGTGAAAAATGAATGTTAAAATATACAAATTTATAAAAAAAAATTGTTCTGCTAAACAGTACTTCATTATGAAAAGTAAATATTAGGTATTATAATAATGATAGTGATAGATAATAATAATAGGTATATAATAATGATAGACAATAATAATAATGGTAGTATGACTTTAGATGTCATTTGAAGCAGTATCAAAAAGTTGTCGAAAACAATTACATTTAAAGAGAAAAAACCAGGTTTGAATTTAATGTGTTAGTTATATCCTACTTTTTAGTGGATGCGATGCTAATTATATATGCACATAGTTTGTGAACTCACCCATTTGTTTAGTGTGTTAGCATGTATTAGATAAATGTCGTACAACATAGGACCCCTCTCTTTTAAAAGCAGTGCAGTGTATGTCTTCAAAAGTATGAAGTAAAAGTAAACAACAGTTAGATGGAATAGAGTTTTAGTTAATAATCTCAATCCCAAAGTCCTCAACTCTGTATAAACACCACAACCATCCCTTGTACATCTGACATGTTCATAAAGCATGGTCATGTCACATTCTTTGCACCCTGCTTCCCTTTTCCTGTTTAAGCTCAGTTTGACTTCAAACTTTCACCAGGAAAGCAAGATTTTTTTAAATCTGTTTTCTTGTCTTGAAGTTTCATTAAATCATGTCATAATAATTGCAAATAATAATAAAATAATAATAATTCCCCAAAAACTTCTCTCCGTTGATTTTAGAATTGATCCATGACTTTGCTCCCCATCTGACCCTTTCTCCCTCAGTCACTGTATTCATCCTCTTCTCATAACTTGTTAGGTTGTTGTCTCTATTCCCTTTACCTACTTGATTGTAACAGTGCTTTGCAGTGTTTTGTATCATCCTTCTCTTGTTGCTTGATGAATTCCCCACTAGAGATTTTGAGAGGCGGTGGCTGGCAGCTAGCTAGCCAACAGCGCCATAAGCCCTGTTCCAACCCCCTCCACCCCCCAGCCTGTTCTTCTCTGTCAACAGCCACTCGTTCAAATAATTAAAGAGTAATATCTCACTTTACCTCCCTCTTCTCTTCCAAGCCTTCTTCCCATGGCCTAGTGTCTTGGGGCCTAGCATATTGGCTCCAGGCGTGGATTTCTGGCATGCCCCAGGTGTGCCCTCCCCGACTGTCCTTGAGCACTGTTTATGCTAAAAGTGCACGGTGAGGAGAAGACATTTAGCAACACTCCTTGGGGCCCTCCCTTTGTGACGCTCAAGCACAGAACGAGGCCTTTTTCTGGACAGTCAAAATCTAAGCCTACTTCTAAGCTAGTAGTAAGTAGTGAGTTCTCCTTAATACTCTGTTTATAAGAGAATTATGACAGGTTTGATGCTGTGCTAAGCAGTACTTTACAATTATTTCTAGAAAATTGTCTTCAGAAGATATACCAAAGTTTGTGTGAAGTGACAAGTACACCATAAACTGGTACAATGGCCACTGATTTGTTAGCAGTGGTTTCATGCACCAATCAGATGCAGCTGTTGATCATATTCAAGCAGGGTTTTCAAAACACCACCACAGAGCTTATCTTTTATTTGAAGTCCAGAATGTCTATTGGAGAGAGAGAGAGAGAGAGAGAGAGAGAGAGAGAGAGAGAGAGAGAGAGAGAGTGAGAGAGTGAGTGAGAGTGAAAAGACATGAGAGAGAGTTGTCCAGCTGGGCTGTGTCTTCTTGTTAGGCTGTTGTCTCTATTCCCTTCACCTACTTGATTGTAGGGTGCAGAAGTCTGCCATTCCTCACTCCTTTACATTAAACATCTGGACCCCAGTGCAGTTCATAACCATGTAGACTAGACAAATGAACAATTTGTTAAATATGATGAGAAATATATTTGATTTGCAATTCACATTATATCAGAATGTCAGAGCAAGGAATTCAGGGAGTTTGTGTCATAAAAAATATGTTTTAAAAGGACAGATGGGGAATTATGGTCAGTTTTTGTCAAATCTTGTGATGAGCAATTTGTGTCTATTAAAAAAGTGTTATATGCACTAATGTTTAAGAAACTCAACTTTAAAAAAAAAACTACTATGAGGAAAAATGAGTACCACTTAACAAGCTTCTCAGTTGTTGGGCAAGTACTGTTGTCCTAATAATTATGAGCTAATTTTAGTGCCAGCTAACAGCTTTCATATTGCTGACTTCTAAAACATTGTAAAATGACATCTTTCAACAATTGAGAGAAATTCTCATCTCACTCATGCAATTCATGGCAGTTTTAAAGGCTGAAATGATGCTAATGTATGCTCTCTCTCTCTCTCTCTCTCTCTCTCTCTCTTTCTCTCTCGCTCTCTCTCTCGCTGTGTGAAGGCTATAAAATGGAGTGTAACAAAGTGAAATGTCTTTAATGGTGCTCTCAAATAACAAAACACATTCTTCATACAATAGATTCTACAAGTACATCTGAATTAAGAGTAATACCTGAAATTACTCTTTCCCCAGAAAAACTCCTGTCTGCAAAAGGAGATTGAGATTGGCATGAAAGGAGACTATGGCACCTGAAATAACTCATGTTTTTGCAAATCGTGCCCATCTCCCAGAGCTTCTGAATTATGTGCGGCATGAACATTGCAAATGTCTGCAGTCTGTTCCACAATGTTCAAGACTGCATGACTGCATTTTCTTTGTGTGTTTTGCACAAAAGTGAGTTGCCTAAATCTTTTCTGTATCACATTAAGGAAAACATTTTCTAGTTTCTGATCTCCATCCTTACATGGTTTCATGTAACAGACAAATCAAACATAACATTTTTCAAAGAAATTATAAGCTTTCAAGTCTTTAATGTTACATTGGTCTTAAGTTTGGTTGACAAATCCAAATAAATTTGCTATTTCTGCTCACTAGCAAATTGAAAATATTTTCAGCACTAGTTGGGTTATAATGGGACGATAATGAAAGAAGGCCACAACTAGAGAGCTCATCCCAGTGAACGTTATAGCTACTCCCAAAATACTTACCTTTGAATATGAAATTTAAGAAAGAATTAAATTTGTTTTGAAATGATTGCTTTTTCCTCACATTATTATTCATTTATCCATAGCTGCTAATCCACTTGAATCCATTGGATCAACTATATTCGGGAAACATGGGGCACTAGGCATGAGCACACCCTGAACAGGATGTCTGTTGATTGCAGAACATCTCACACACATGCACACACACACACACACAAACGCACACACACACACACAAACACTCAGAGTAGCCAGTCCACTTATAGGCACGTTTTTGGGAGGCAGCAGGGAACCGAGGAACCTGGAGGAAACTTATGTGGACACATGAAGAAAATGCAAAATTGTGCACATACAGTAACTGGAGCTCAGGATCAAAGCACTGACACTGGAGTTGTAAAGCACAAACACTACCTTCTGCACATTAGAATTAGCTAGAAAATAAAAAACAAGTTTAAGTATCAAATCCTATATAGAATGATGCATGAAAAAATACAGGGCTATAGATTGCAAAGAACATAGATCTACAGCCCAAACCATTGGTTTTCAAACTGTGAAAGGTGGTGTACATGCAGAGACATTTATTTATCATTTAGAGGTGTGTTACCTGCCTTTCTGGAACCAGTTTCCTCTTCAGCTGTGAGCAATGATCAATGTTTCTGCTTATGTGATGCGTCAGCTGATACTTTATTGATTAACATATACTGGATATGTTCAGTTGAAAGCTGTCCAGTTCACTAGAAACAGACACGTTATTTAAAACTTTTTTAATACCCCAGCCAATACATTAAACACAGCAAGATAACGTTGAAGGTCTGATATTATCATTTTGGGGTTGATTATTTATTTTGTGGTGCAGGTGCAGTTGAAGCCAGAGGCATATTAGTATCATATAGCATGTGGCGGTGCTTGAACCTAATAAAACATAAATTAGCACCCTTACCCTTGCCTTTGTGGCTTTTCCTCTGCTATGCTTGGCATGGGAGGAGATGGCAAGATAGGCTTAGCAGCTGTTACTGCAAGTGGAGTCATTTGATAAAAACAAGGCAACATTTTATAACCTCAGTGTCTAGTAAGTGTCTTCAACTTAGTAAAAAGGCTAAGGATAACCAAGATAATTGTAAACCTACAGAAAAATACAGAGCTTGACAAATTGTACTTATAGTTTTTAATCTCATCTTCACAATAAAACGCTTTAAAACAGATCATAAACAATTATGGATCACATATAACATTTAAGGTTTCTACCAGAAGGCAATACAGATTTTTTTTTGCATTGCAAAACACTGAGAAAATGCAGCTGTATAACATTTGTCTGGTGTTCAAGTGATGACCTTCTCAGAAATAAAGCAAATTCAAAACCTGTTTAGATCTGCAGGCCAAATGACTCCACAGTCCTGGAACTGCATGGCCATTTTTCTCCGTTATTTGAAATAGACATGTACCAGACCAGTTCAAGCACTGAGTCTCGATCATGAATATATTGGGTATTAAATGCAGTGTTTTCAATATTTCTCTGTAATCTGAGGCAATGCCTTGACTTCCATGACTATGTTTCCCAATTTATTTACATTTTCTAACAAATGACAGGTTTTTCAGCTATCATAAACATAGATTATAACCTCCTCTTCAGTCAAGGAGTCATGTTGCAACTTTTGTGTCTACAGTATCAGCAACACCTCTATAATGTCAGGGGTACATTAATCTGTCAAGCGTCATGTTGAAGGTCACTTAATTGCTCACTAATATGTCGCTTAGTGCACAATGACAATTGCAAACTGTTCTTACTAACATTATTTTATTTCTATTAGTGGTCTTGTGGGCACTCCCCCACGTAATTAGGCCTGTAATTGATGTACATTGTGCCAATTATATATACACACACACACACACACACACACACACACACACACACACACA
>JAOTRR010000002.1:7223293-7235454 GCA_028570945.1 Gogo arcuatus
GCCAAGAACAGGAATCTTAGAATCAAGAACAAGTTCCTATTAAAGTGGCTGGTGAGTGTATAATTAACCTGTAAGGTGGAACAACAAGGGAGTGCTGTCTATAATAAAGTGGTCAGTAAGTGTACACAGTTTTTTTTGTTTGTTTTTTTTTAAAATCACTGATTGAAGCAGTTGCATCAGTGCACACACATTGTTATGCCACTGTCATGCCAGTGTCACTGCTGTGCTGAGAATTATCCACAACCCACATAACATCTGGTCAGTGGTGGTACTATTGTGGTCCCTTTCCACTAATGTGTTGGGTAGAGGGCTAAAGGGGGGCTTTGTGCACTGCATAGCAACAAACGGGCTACGTAAATATTAGGTAGACATTATAAAATGGCAGTGAATGTAGGGACAAGATCGTTGTGTGTTCTAACCATATGCTGTATGTTACTAATACACTGTATGACAATAAGCTGTGGACACCCGCCTATAATGCTCATATGTGTTTTCTGAACATCCAATTCCGGATTTAGTCCCTGTTTGCTGTTATAATAGTCTCCACTCTTCTGGGAAGGCTTTTAGCTAGATTTTGGAGTGTGGCTGTGGGGATTTGCCCATTCAGCCACAAGAGCATTAGTGAGGTCAGGCACTGATGCTGGGTGAGGAGGCCTGGGGTGCAGTAGGCATTCCAATTTATCCCAAAGGTGTTCAGTGGGGTTGAAGTCAGGACTTTCTGCAGGCAAGTTGAGTTCTTCCACTCCAACCTTGGCAAACTATGTCTTCATGGACCTTGTTTGTGCACAGGGGCACTGTCATGCTGGAACATGTTTGGGCCCCTTAGTTCTAGTGAAGGAAAATTGTAATTCTACAGCATACAAAGACATCCTATACAATTTTTTGTTTCCAATTTTGTGGCCACAGTTTGGGGAAGACCCACATATGGATGTGATGCTCAGGTGTCTGCATACTTTTGGCCATATAATGTATGCATTTGTCTTTAGCAGATCCCCAGGACACTGGGCATGAGGTGGGAATACACCCTGTCCAGTCCATCACAGGGCACCATGCACACACACCACATTCTCATCCATACCTATAGGTAATTTTGGTGTAGCCAATCCACCTACATGCATGTATTTGGGAAGTGGGAGGAAAGTTTTTTTTTTTTTTTCCCCATCAGGCATTGCCCAGATTTAGTTGGGTGCCTATACACTTCAGTTGCCCGTTGTCTGTGTTGGAAATTCTGATGCCACTGAGATTTAAAAAAAAAAAAAATATTCAAATATGCACTTTTCAGGGGTGAGTTAGAAGACATAAAACTAATAATGTGCCATACCCCAAGTGTCCAAGTTTCAGTCACACACTGCACAAAATACCCCCAGAATCCAGAGATGATTTCACCTGGATATTTCAAACTATGCCCCAAATATGATGAAATCCATGTTGGGTACTGTCTGATCACGGCACTGCCGAGAAAATCTCCAGATACGCCCTAGATTTTTGCAAGAATTTAAAAAGATATGTCCAGATTCTTGGGGTTTTGACGCAGTGACAGTGGGAGAAAGAAAGCCTGAATTCCTCCTGAATCCCAATTTTTGAAGATCTATTTTTGAGCCCACCTGAGTCTTTGCCCTCTCCTCCATCTGGGTAGCAGTGTTTGTTGTAGTATGTGTGCGGGGGCTTGGGAGGTGGTTCCCTTTCCTTCTCGAAACTCTCTGTGAAATCTGTAGTTGGTTCAGAACCTCTGATTAGAACACACAGGCACACATAAATGCTTACAAAGTCTTACAGGCTGCGTTGAGTTCCTCACTTTTTTCCAGCTCAGTGGTGGAGACTTGTGTATATGGTTCATCCACCTGCTGCTTTGCCGTCTCTACCCTTTCTTCTGTGTTTATCCTGAAATAATACAAGGAAAAAAACAAAATATGTAATAGCAGTGGTAAAGAACTACATATACTTACATACTGTGTATGTATGTATATTACCCATACTAAATATGGTACTTCCATATTTGTTTGGTTACCCAGTATTTTCTGAGAAGCCTCTCTGACCGGTGCAATTCTGCAGCTCCTCCATCCACTTCTGCTGTTCCTCTTGAGAGGGTGCAGCAAACAGGTAGTGACTGCCATCATTCAGTCTTAACCAAAAGGATAATAACAGTTAGACTATACTTTTTTCAATTCAGCAATACACTATTTGGTTTCCCTTATTGCCAGTGATGACTGTTTTATGGGAAACTACAATTCTAAGAATATTCTTGCAGGACAGCAGTAGCTCATCCCCAAAAATGAGTTTTAGCTATTAAAATGTGGTCTCAGAGCAAAAAATGATCATGATTGGTTTAGGTGACCAGCAGAGGTGGGCAGTAACAAAGTACAATTAATTTGTTACTGCATTTGTGTCTGTTTAAGTATTTCTATGAGTTTATCTTTCAATACCTTAGACTTTACTTACTACATTTTAACAGAAAAAAAAAATCTCTCTTTTCTACTTGCTATGTTTTCAAAACCCATATAATTACACTACAAGTCACAAGGTGAATTATTAACATCTAAATGCATAACAAATTGAAACTTTAATGGATCTGACACAAGAATGAAACATAATACCTGTTACTATAATACTGTATATCTATTGCAAAATACACTTTGTATTTATTGAGGTACATTTTGTATAATAATAGTTAGCAAATAGTTTGACAAAGATGAGTCCCAATTATAGCTTTCAACTAGTTTTTAATCATCAGAGTTATTATAGTTATTATGAGACACTAGGAATAAAGGTATAATCAGTAAGCCTTAGTTAATGTTTTTGATTTTCTTTCATGGGATAAAAAAAATCATGTAAAATCAGAGTGTGGTTTGAGGCAGGTGTCCTTTTCTTTTGTAAATATTTCTTGTATTTTTATTTATCATACTTCAACTTTTACCATAGTATTTATTTAGATGAGTGATTGAACTTTTACTTGAATAAAGAATTTGGGTATTTTTTTAACCACTTCTGATGACCAGTCTCAGTTTCTGCCCTGAGAACACATTTTAAAACCTGAAACTCTCATCTGCATCTCAGTATCTCTCTGTCAGGTTATGTATATGATCAAGCAGAAGATATTAGAAGAGTATGTTACACACATCAGTTTGAAGGTGTAGTTTTTTCTCCTGTAGTAGGGGTTATCTTTACAAATTGCTCCAGCCATAGTGATAGGTGGCCATCGGGTGCAGTTCTGTAAAGCATGTCAAAGTTAGCTATGGTAGCTAGGAAGCTAAATAGACTACAAATGCAGGATTATGGTAGCTAAAATACTTGTGTATTCATACCTCTCCAGCAGCATTTTGGTCGTTAAACAAATTCAGTGTCTCTTCTTCCAGTAGTGCATAGATGGTTTCCCAATGATCCACACCCTTATCCAAATAAACACACAACCAATACACAGTTAATAAAAACACCTGATATACTGTCAGACTATGTACAGAGTCCTCGAGATATCCAAATTAGTTTGTAAGCAAAATCTCCATTTTATATCAGCTGGACAGCTTACTTTAAATCCTCCTTGTTTCAGTTTAATATCCAGTGGTCCCTCCATCCTGACCAGGCATGCTCTGACCTAAACAGCACAAATAAATTTTACAGAGAAAATATACCATAAATAAATAAAGGTAGTGTAATTGAAGGAAGCGTACCTTGTAAGCTAGAGGGGATGGCTCAGGAGGTTCCTCAGTTAAATCCTTAGCTTCCTCAGTGGATTTCTTTTGTGTGGATGGTGATGGAGGATGAGATTGTGGAGGTGATGGTGGTTGCAAGGTGGAGAAAGATGGAGGAAGGTCACTCACTGGTGAAGCAGTATTGATTGCTGCACATATTCCTGGACTGGCTACAGGAGGGTTAAGAAGTATGGATGTAGGAGGTTCCTCAATCTCTTCATTTGATTCAAGAAGTATGGATTTAGGAGGTTCCTCTATTTCTCCATTTAATTCAAGAAGTTTGTATGTAGGAGGTTCCTCAATCTCCTCATTTGATTCAAGAAATATAGATTTAGCATGTTCATCAGTGACTTCATTTGGACTTGACAACCTCACTTCTCTGGGGGTATCAAGAGAGGAGGATTTGTGGGATAGATTTATGTTTCCTGAGGTATTTACTTCATTTTCAAGCATACATGTCTGGTCAGAATTTGTGCTGGGAACTAGATGGGATCTGTAAACAAGGCTTGAACTGGATGTGTTTTGTGTTTGAGAATAGTCAGGGAAAGATTTGACGGAGGGAGTATTGGAGGTTGTGGTACTGCCACTGTTGCTGATGGTCCTCTTGAACATAGATGCCACTCGAGGAACTGTAGAGGACCTGTCACCCTTGCCACTGCTGTTTCTCCTCAGCGGTGCTGAGGTCCTCCCACTGCTGTTTCTTCTTAGGATGTGTTTAGCTACAGAAGGCTGAGAAACTGAGACAGGGTGATCAGAAGGGTTTCTCCTTAGGGAGGTCACACGAAAAGGCTTCTTCTTGGAACCACTATCTTCTCCGTAAGTCTCCTGCAGCTTCTGCTCTTTCTGAGAGATCAGAGTTTGTTATAAATTTAATTGAATTTGCAAGAGAAGCAAACTCTCAGTAATCTATATTTAAAGTACTTGTAGTTGTACCAATTTTCATCTTCGATTCAACTAAACTGTAAAATGATTGTATATATTTGTCTAGAAGTTTGTAATATTTAAACGTACAAAGAAGCACGGAGATGCATGAGGCACTGTACAACCAAAATAATGATGAACTTGCAATATTCATGGTAAGTCAAGTGTATATTAATGCGAGACTTCACAAAGAGAGTGCATAGATGGCGATTTTAAATACAGTTAATGAGTGTGAAACATTGGCAGATGTTAGTACTCAGAGGAGAACACACAAAGAAAGGTGATTTATGGCAGCTGCAGTCAATTGACTGTCTTAATGCTAACAGTGATTCATGAATCTTGGAGGCTATGTGCATACTGCTAATTATTTATCATCATTGCAAGACATGACTACATAATTTGATGCCTTTTGATGCCTTTAAATCGACTACATTATATATGAAATACGCATATATAAGTTTCACCACCACCACCAGACACAGGGGTCTACCCCAAAATGGTGCGAGACCCACCCCAATTGGCTGACTTCAGAGAAATTAGCTCCTCTAGAAACCTTCTCTACTAGAGAAACATACACAGGACAGATTGCCTGTGTGTAAAAGAATAAGCAGACATCCTGCTACTTGCAAAGAGTAATGTTTTTATTAGTTTCACACAGCCTTATTTTCAGTGGTCGTGTGTTCCCCGTAAATCCAACCAACTACCCACAGTAGGCTACCCACACATAATATTCTATATTTTGATATTCTAGCCAGACAGGGTTAAGTAAATAAATAAAAACTTAAATATTTTCATAACCTAGTGCTGTTCCGTACGCTACACCACTAACCAGCTGTTTGTGTGCAAAACACTGCCTGTCTAAAGATAGGTTAGCTACTGGATAAACAAGGTGATTGCATAGGTATACTTGAATGCAGGACAAGAGGCATCTTCTCCCGTTATACATTATGGCCACACCCTGAGTGGCACTAACTAGACATTTGCAAATTTTGACCAATACATTTAATTTATTTATCATTTATCTATCATTACCAACATTGCCCAAAACTATGCATGAGACAGAATTTAGTTGTCTCAAGTTACATTACAAAATACTGGCAAGACTAATTTTGCTTGTGTATACTGTAATGTATTGTGATGTTCCCATTTAATATTCATTATAAGCCCTAACTCTTCTTACACACTAGGCCGCAGCACCAGAGGTAATAGCTTACAGAGCTTGAAGTTTGCGAGTGGGAACATAACTGTCTCAAAGTATGCTTACTTAATAGTCCAAAAAGTTAAGCTAATCAGAGGGAAGCATTATGGCAAATGCATTACACACACGGCCCACAGCCTCATTTCATTCAGCCCGTGTGAACCTTGAAAACTAATACCGAAACTGCCCGTAATACACTACTGCTCAACATTTTCACACTATCTAGAAGTTACAGCATGTATGTAGCATAGCCATATGAAGGGTAGTTACCATAAATTGCCAAATATATGTCCACTCTGGGTTCTACCGCAACTGGCTTGACTGCGGTCTGAATGCAAGTTAAAAATCAATGCCAGTGTGCTGCACTTGATGTAACTCACACTCGTGTCTAACAACAATTCAAATGCCCGTTTTTGTGTTGTGCTGGCAGTGGCATAACCAAAAATTTCAGAGTGATGAGGAAATGTGCAAAATAAAATCATGATTGTTTTTCTCATCTGTATAATTAAAATGGCTCATGCATTTCAGGTGGATATCAGACAGCAGTAGGAGCGGTCATGACACTAATATTAATAACATTACCATGAAGTACTGTACATTTATGACACTGAAAAAGATTAAAATAACATGTTAATAATAGGGGAAAATTAAACCTTATATTATAAATGCTGATCTAATTTTCTTACAATACAATGTGCTGATATTGTAGTGGTCCAGTTTTTTGCCATTACAAAATAAAGATATTACAATGTAATATTTTCTTTGGGTCTATATTGTCTCGTGTCACTATTGACTCCTAAGCCTGTAACATGATATGTCTCATACTGTGGCTTTAGTGTGTTGTCTCATGCCTACTCAAAACCATTTAGTATTGGATATTTCACCCTTAACTAATGAATCATTCTTGGCACAGTAACACAATGAATAGGCTACAAGTGGATGAGTTTTGCAAGTTCTCCCTGTGTCCATGTGGGCTCTCCAGGTTTCTCCCACCTCCCAAAAAATAGATAACAGTAGGTTGACTGGCTACTCTAAACTGCTGCTAGGTGGGAATGAGTATGTGGTGTATGTATGGAGCTCTGCAATAGACTGGTGTCCCCTCCAGGGTGTATTCCCACCTCATGCACAGTGTTCCTAGGATAGCATGTGAATCCACAACAACTCTGATCAAGATAAGGTGGCAACTGAAGATGAATGAATGAATGAATGAATGAATTAATGAATGAATGAATGAAAGAAATGATTCTACACCTCTTGACAGCAAATTTTAAATCATAATACAGTACAACTGATCAGGTTTTGCTGCATGTTGTTCTTTTTACCCAAGTTTTCCTGTTATGTAAGGTGTTAAATCGGTCACTCTGAGCTTGTATCATTGCTTCCAGATCCTCCTGTTTTTTCATTAGCTCTAGAACATCTGAAACAGAGTCCTGAAAGACAAAGCAATTCAATAGTTTTATAATTAGATTTAACATGTACATAAGCAGCAACAAAATCTTCCAGCAACATGATCCCTTAACAATACTTTGTGTTGAGCAAAGTCTGTATAAGCATCCTCACCCCATAGTCTTGGGCAGTCAGCACATTCTCATATGTGTTCAGCCAATGTTCAGCTTGCTCCAGGTCCCTCTGCAACTGCTGCAGCTCCAACTCCTCCTGATACAGATCTCTTCTCTCAGCCCAGCCCTGCAGGACCAGGATTTCCAGATCCTGGAGTTCTGCTAGACGATCCTCCAACTGTAATTTTTTAAAAATCAATACAACACACATATACAGGAATATAGGTTGGCGATCCAGTTTATTAGCTTTGTAACACTCATCTATCATGGTGTATGGTGTAAAAGCGACGTTACTTGGGTTCTGACCATTCTGTCCAAAGTATCAATGCAAAAGAACTTTGTGTAATTGTTATATTTTTAACCATACCTCTTCTCTCATGAAGTTTCCTTCCTGTATTAGATGTCTCCCTTCATTTTTCACCATTTCTGATTTATCAAGTTGTCGCTCAATCTGGATATGATACTCCTCATGCCGTTTGATTAGCTGTGCCAAGTCTTTGACCTCACCTCTGAGTCCCTCTCCTGTCACCAGGGACAGTGACTCCCTAAGCCATGACCTGTAGAGAAGTCAAGAGTATTAACAGGTCCAATGTCATATTATGCCATAACAGTATACAAGGAAATGAAAGAACAATGACTTACATGAGCTCCCTCCAGTCAGTAAGATATCTCTGGATAGCCATGACCTGCTGTAGTCTGTGTTTGCACTGGCTGGCTTTCTCCAGGAGGCTATCCCAGTTTTCTTCTACCTCCTGCATCCTCTCAGACAAACTTTCCCTCACCTGGGGACACCGTTTAACCAGAGCCCTACCCTCTTCTTTTCTGCGTCGTATATCCTCTTCTATAACCACCAAATCCCTCTAGAGAAAGGAGCTTGCATTATTTGTTTATATCAACATTTCACTGGTATAGAATCTGGTATAGTGTTTATAGTTTTTCTTAGGTAACAGTACTAATGGCTAGCCAGTACCTCAAGGCCTTCATGCTGTCGAATAAGAGCTTGAACACTGAACAGGTCATTTTCCCTGTTCTCTGAGTCCAACATGATTTCCTTCTCACTTATCCAGCTCTTTAGCTCGTCCAAGTCATGGTCAAACTGGTGAACCTCACAGGCTGATTGTAAATTCTGTGGTAAATAATCAATTTTAAGATTCAACCTTGTATATTTTAATAATGGGCCTTATTTATCAAGCTGGATATGAACACATTTATGCGTAATATTCTCAAAACACTTGGTGATGATGGGGTCAGGGTCATGGCAGTGGCATGTTTCAGCACTGGCACAATGATCAGCGTCTTGAAGGGAGTGGGGAGCACTGCTTGGGCTAGGGACAGGTTGAAAAATTTTGTGAAGACCTCAGCTCTGCGCAGGCCCTGAGTACCTGGCCTAGGATGCCATCATGGCCAGCAACTGTGCCTAATTCACACCTAATTCATATTTTCTTTCATTTGTCTTCAGACTTTGACTGTTATTCTGCTAAATAATATCTTCATTGGTGTAGATGTGAGTCAGAATAACTTCTACTTCTGCCTCTGAGAAATTCCTTTTCTTTTGCTGTTTTGTCCTCATTCTGTGCTTTTAGCTCTCTGTGAGCATTTCTATTTATGGAGTTTTGCAGGCATCACTAAATGCAAATCAGCTGTCCCATGAACTTGCTTTGCATTTTACAGATGGATTTATCAACTTACATGTGTAAAAAGAAAACCAGTGTTACCAAAACTTTTGAAAATCTAGTAGGAACTTTTCGTTGGGTGTAGCCTATGAAAATTTTACACATGACTTGTTTGCTAAATGAGGCCCATTGTTAGCAATTCATTGAAAATGAGAAAGTTTTATATGACCAACCTCAAGACAGATTTCTATCCTTTCACAAATGTGTGGGACAGTTACCTCTGCTCGTATTTTCATAGCCTTTTGTAACTCCTCCCATAAGTTTAGTAGCGCCTTTTCTCTCTGCTGGGCTTCTGATGATTTCACTTGCTGTTTCAGCTTTTGAACTGTAGTCAGTTTGTTCTGACCCAAAGTGTTGACTTCACCTGTGAAATCCTCAAATTTTTTCTGCAGGGTCTGGCAAAAAAATAAATAAGCCATTTCAGAAGATCACAACTCAGCAGGACTTGGGTCATAGTTCTAAGATACTTATGAGTTTGTACAAGTATGGCCTTTATAAACTCAATCCATTGGTGATCACTGTTGCGATATTTTATAAATTATAAATCACTAGCAAAGGTACCTCCACATCATCAAGATCTTGGCCAAAATCATCTGACTCTGCAAGAGTCTTCTGAGAGATGAGCCAGCTTTTGAGGTCTCTGGTCTCTCTCTCAAACACATAGAGATTGTACTGGTCCTCCAATGCTGCACGATAGTCTGAAGACAGCTGCAGCAGAGTTTCATACTGCTTTTCCATGTTTGTGATACTCTTGCTCACCAAATGGCTGCAATTAAACATGTTTAGTGTTTTAAATATGAATTAATTCAGATCTGATTGCTTAGGGGGATATACAATGGAGGAGATTTGCTGTTGTAATTGTAAGATTTAACAAATGTGTTGTGTTATTCTTTGATGTGCAATGAAATGCAACTCCAAACACTGTTCTATGTTCAGTGTCATGGTGTTTGTTGAGAAATCTTGAAAATAACACAGCAAATCAGTTTAATCTAATTTATGCACTGGTCTAAATTTGCTTTAATGTCTGTACCTGTTGGGGTGGCCATACTTCTCCATTTCAGCCCCAGTCTCCTGCAAGGACTTGACTTTCTCATGGTGGTTGACTAACTCCAGGTCCACTGCATCCAACTTCCTGAGGAGTGCCTCTGTGGCCTCCTCACTTTTCCCATAGTCTCTGGACTCCAGCACTGGCTTCAACTCCTCCATCCACAGCTCAATCTCAGAGACCTGTAGAAAAACACAAGGTGTCTGAGATCTTAACCTGAAATAAACCTTATATAAATAAACCTTAAATTAAAAGTCTATTCATATATAAAGGAATTCCCTAGCAATTATGTTTTTAATTGATCAACTTGGCAACCCAGCATTAAATTTTAAGACTTGGATGGAAAGTGACATTGGTTAAATGGCATTATTCATCACTAACTAGTGTATTATGGATTAGCATTTCGCAAATTAAATCATATTCTTTCTTTCATATTATTATGTTAGGTCCTTTTGTTAGGTCTTCTTTAAATTAATAGTTATTTCCAAACAAATACATTATGGATGCTTGAGTCTGAATAAATCTTACTGTATTACTAATATAAACTGGACAAATTGATCTCATACCTCTGAGAGGAAGGTCTGGATATTCAGTGCTTCTTTCAGCAGGTGGCCTTTATTCTCAGACTCTTTCTTCAAAGTGTCAAAGAGCTCCTTTAGTTCAGCCAGTCTTGTACTGATCTCCTGTGATGCAAAGTGCCTCCCTCTTACCAAGTTCTGTCCTGCCTCAAGTACTGCTTGCACCAGAGGGGTACGACCTGTGATTTCCTGCATCATCACCTGAAGAGTACAGCATTCCAAACTCATAAAACACACATGGTGTATTTACATCACAAGGTCTTCTGTTCAAAACGGGCAACCCAAAGACAGCCATATGCACTGACGCAAGTTTATACAAGATATTTTCAAAGGATCTTAAACTGTATGTGAATTTGTTTTTTATTAATTGCACTAAGCATATTATTAGAGATTTACCTCTCTGAGAATCAATATCTGCACCAATACTGGTCTGAAATGTTGGAAAGACATTAGATTGAATCAGTTTTGAAATATTTCCAGTCTAGTTCACTGATTTCTTTTATGCATTGAAGAGTGCTGTTCCCTGACACAACATAGATTTTGCACATGAAAATATTACACAACTGATGTTTTATATTACTTGGAAACACTAGCTTGCAGAGAGGTGGTTTGGTTGATGTCAAGATATCAATATTGGATCAGGAGGAGGCAGCATCTTAAATCGGAGATATTTCTTATCTTAAGGACTGAATTTTTCTGTGGATAAAATTATGAATTAACTTGAATTGAGCTGTTAGTGTAGCACATGAGGGCTTTGTCAGCTTAACCTTCAATCTTAAGTGCAATCTCTGTTTCAGCACCTTGATTTTTTCTTCTTTAGCCATTCGATTTGCTGGTGTGCTTGGGATCATCGTCGTATTGCATAACCCAGTTTCAGCCTAGCTTAAGCTGCTGGACAGATGGCCTCACATTTGTCTCAAGAATATTCTGGTGTAAAGTTGAGTTCATCGTTGTTTCAATGACTGCAATTTTCCAGGTCCTGTGGCTGCAAAACAAGCCCAAATAATCACCCCTCCACCACCATGCTTGACCGTTGGTATGAGGTGTTTGTGGTGATATGCTGTGTTTGATTGTTGCCAAATATGGCACTGTGCATGATGAGCAGACATCTCCACCTTGGTCTCATCAGTCCAAAGAAAATTGTTCCAGCACTTTTGTGGCTTGTTCAGATGCAATTTTGCCAAACCCAAGTCGTGCTGTCATATTCATTTGGGATTTCCTAGCCACCCTTCCATGAAAGTCATACTTATTCAGTCTTTTTCTGATTGTGCAGTCATGAACATAAACATGTAATGTGCCTACAGAGGCCTGTAGATCACATATTATGTAGCTCCTGGGTTTTTCTTTGAGCATTAAACTGTCTGAACATGGACTGAATTCACTTGGAAGATTGGCAACTGTCTTGAATCCTCTCCACTTGTAAATAATCTTTCTCACTGAGGAATACTGAATTTCAAATTGTTTGGAGATGGCCTTATAACCCTTCACAGATTGATGAGCA
>JAOTRR010000002.1:7238038-7262817 GCA_028570945.1 Gogo arcuatus
TAAGGGAGGAGGAGGCGAGTGGAGGGAGTTGTTCTGCTGTCTGTTTTCCCCTGCGCGCTGTGCTTGTGTTTGTGTGTGTGTGTGTGCATGAGATCTTCTTGTTCAAGCTGAAAAGCTTTAATAAAGAGACAGTTTTCGTTTACCTGCCTGTCTCCGTGCTTCAGTGTCCCGCCCTACTGGGGAATTATTACACTGGACCTTCCCCAAATTGCTGCCACAAAGTTGAAAGCCCACAATTATATAGGATGTTTATGTATGCTCTAGCATTAAAGTTCCCCATCTCTGGACCTAAGAGTCTTAGCACAATCATGTTCCAGTATGACAATGTCCTGTGTACAAAGTGAGGTCCATGAAAACACAGTTTGCCAAGATTGGAGTGGAAGAACTTGAGTTGCCTGCACACAGCCCTGACTCCAACCCCACTGAACACCTTTGGGATGAACTGGAACACTGACTGTGCCCCAGGGCTCACCTGACATCAGTGCCTGACCACTACTACTCTTGAGGATGAATGGGTAAATCTCCACAGCCATGTTCTAAAATCTATTGGAAAGGGATGTTCAAAAAGTATATATAGGTGTGATGGTCAGGTGTCCACAAACTTTTGGTCATATAGTGTATGTCTAGCATTACATTGTAGACTAACAAGAAACCTTGAGCCTTAAAAACGAAGAACATATTTTGTAGTAAAATCCAGGCTTATATGTCTGACATAGAGGAATGGAGCCTGTGGGTTTTTTTTGGCACATGCACTACCAAATTTGTACTTTAAAACAGCCCCATTACTCCCTGTACGATGCTCTTAAGAATTAACTTATATGACGGAATAATATGAACAACTCATATCTTTAGTGAAAATAATTTCTTTTGAGTAGCAAATAGTTGAAATGCTGTAGCCATCCATCTTTTTTCCTGGACACAGACTGCCTCAGTGTAAACTAATATACAACACTATATTGTTGTTATGTACCTGATATGCTTCCTGTAACCGTGATTTCTTCTCCTTGCAGTTGATTAAGAGCTGCTCCCAGCCTTCACTGAGATCTATTATTCTGGGTTTTATCTTGTCCTTGGCTGGATGACCAGCAGCTAGCATCTTCTCACCTTCCTGACATTTAAACATAATGTCCATGATAATGATGCTGAGGGCATTTTAGTATTCTGCAATTTGCTTTACAGTTTTAATTTTATAAAATGGAAAGTTCTGCTTTGCTGTTACCTTTGTTAGGGCTTCTATAGAGTTGCGGTTGGCAAGGATCTCAGCCTCAAAGCTCTGGTGTTTCAGTATCTTGGCCTGCAAATTGATAGGTTCTCTCCAGCTCTCATCCTGAGCCACTGATTTCTTCTCATTCAACCATGAACACACCTTAATGATAGATAGAAAGTTAGGCTATATTCACATTAAAAAGAATAAGAAGGATTTCAAAGGATTTATAAGTGAAACATTTATCAGATTATGTTCAAAATTATGCATTAAAACAGAAATATGGAAAAACAATTTTAAGTAAAATTAATTATGATGGCTTCAAGCAGAGGAAACATTTTTTTCTTTTTTACATTGGTATACCTCATAACTATCTTCTAAAAATTTTTGTAGTTGGACTGATTCCTCCAAAGCCTTTTGCCGGGCTTTACTCATCGCCAATAATCTCTCCTTTCTGGAAGAAAAAAACTTGTGGCCACACTGAACCATTAATTTAGATTTTTTATCTATATAGAAGAAAGGGTTACAGCTCACCTCAGCTGAATTGTTTTGCTTCTCTTTGTGATGTTGTCTGAGTCATAATGTTTTCTCTGTGTCAGTTGTTGAGCATATCTCTCCACCTCTTCCACCTGTTGTAGTTGAGCTTCTAGAGAGTTCTCAAACAAAGCATGCTTCCTCTGCAGAGCCTCCGCTTCTGACCAGGAGCTCTAAAATGACGATTGTAAAAGAACTAACAATTAAAAAAAATACTGAATCCAATACTTTTCAACATTTATGAAGTAGCAAATTTAGGTTTTCAAATGCCATTTTTTACTGCTAATCACTTTCTAATAGGTCACTTACCCCAACATCTTCATTAGCCAGAAAAGCTTCTCTGTTGCTCAACAGGCTCTCACTTTGCTCCAAATTACCAAGGAATACCTACACCCAATCAATCAAGATGTCATGTTGAATACTTTTCAGGTAGAAGCATATAGCATTAGAAAATGTACTACACTACATTGTTTATATTACCTGAAGCTCCAGAGCTTGGTCTAATGTTGTCTTCCTTTCTTCCCATGCTTGCATGAGCCTGACTTTAGCATCTTCAAGTTTGCTTAGGGCTTTTTTGATCTCTGCTGTTTCACTATGGCCAGACCTCACTAGATTCTGTCCAAAATTCTTCACTGAATCAATGCGCTCACCACGTGCATCTATCTCTGCCTACAGTCATAAAAGCCATTTTTCATATTAATCAAAATCTAGTTTTGGTTTGTAGGATTTCTACTCATCACATTCTACCACTTCTAGCAATGTATGTAATAGATCAGGAAAAGATATAGAAAAAAAAGTCTTTTTAAAAACTCAATATATTATTCATTATTCAGTTTATAAGTCAGGTTGGGAGCCTTTACTTTCCAATCCTGGTGCTCCACTATAAGGCTTTCTGCTTCAGCTTTACTCTTTGGCAAGTCCTTCTTTCCCATTTCTGCAGTTTGTTTCAGTGTCCAGTCCAGCAACAGGCGTTGGTTAGCTTTAAACAGCTGGAGCTGGTGTGACTCCTGCAAACGTTCTTTCCTATAATGACATTAAAATGAACCCAATGCAGTTTGTTGCAGTAAAGTTGTATCCAACTGGTATGATGTCTCAGCTCACCTTAGTTTCATTTCCCTGTCCAGCTTCATCAAAGTGCTGTTTATTTCTTGCTGCTTCTTACTCAGCTTGTTAGAGAGGTCACGGTGAGTCCTTAATTGATCTTTGGTCTCTTTCTCCAGGACCTGATTTAATTTAAAAAAATAAAAATAAATAAAATAAAGACCAGGAAACATATTCTTGTTAACATGAATCACTGTGGTGTAATGCAAGTATAATAATAAGACGGTGTCTTCAAGTCTTGTAAAACAGGGCAATACAATTCATAAGATATCAATCATCTTCCATGTACTAAAACTCTTGGAATACTCACAGTGCTTCTCTCTTTGATAACTCGAACCTCTCGTTCCATCTCCTCATGCCTGCGTATGAGGTTCTCTGCACTCTCCACATCCTCTCCATAGCCCTGACCTTGCAGTAACAGTATCTTCAGCCCCACAGAAAGAAACATAAATGCTAGGATTTGATGTTTGACAGGTGAATGTTTCTCAGGAGCTTTATGTATTTCACAACAAGTTGTAGTTTGTTTAGAAATTGCGTTTTGTGCACTGACTGACAAATGCCTAATATTGAATATTGCATGCACAGGAATCACTAGGATATCTGTACACTAGGGTGCAATGTACACCAAAACTTTAAAATGGAATAAGAAGAATACTAAAAAACTTAAATAATCTTGACAAAAAGAAAACAGCCTTACCTTTTCACTTGCCCTGTCCCTGACTTCCTCAAGATCACGGATCAGAGAGTGGACCTCCAATGCTTCTTTTAACTTCCTCTTATAGCTGCTTAGGTTTCCATGGAAATTACTCCATCTGTCAGTGGAAGCAATGAGCACAGCACAAATGTGGATATGCTAATGAATATTTACTTAAACTTGTCAAAGTTTCTAATGATGAATGGAAGTTAGAGGGAGCTAGTTAATATTATGCAAATTCCTGCTAACTGACCTCTCATTCAGTTGCTGTCTGCGCTTCCTCACAGTGACCAGTTCATCACAATTCTGTTTCTCAAGTCGAGCTGCCAGGTTATCGATGGTCTTAATGTGAGCATCATCAACAGTCACATCCTGGCAAAGAGTGATTAAGGACATTCAAGCCACACTGTACAGTTGTGGTCAAAAGTTTACATACATTGACATGAATGTCATTGGCAATATTGGGCTTTCGGTGATTTCTTTGAACTGTTCTTTTTCTATGGCAGAATGGTTGTATAACATACATCTTTAATACAAAAAATACAAGAATTTGGTGCACAAGTTTTAATTTATTTTGGGTTTTCTGAAATCAACACAGGGTCAAAATTACATATACAAGGTCAAATATATACATACAGCACACCTAATATTTGGTTAAATGTCTCTTAGCAAGTTTCACCTTGACCAGACGCTTTTGGTAGCCATCAACAAGCTTTTGGCAGAATTCTGGTTGGATATTTGACCTCTCTTCTTGGCAGAATTGGTAGAATTCAGCTAAATTTGTGTTTCCTGGCACGGACCCAACTTTTAAGCACAGTCCATATATTTTCGATAGGATTGAGGTCAGGACTTGTTTAAAGTTTAATGTTAGCCTGCTCTATCCATTCCACAAACAGCTGTGTATTTGGGGTCACTGTCCTGTTGGAACACCCAATTGTGTCCAAGCTTCTGATGATTTGAGGTTATGCTGAAGAATTCTGAAGTAGTCCTTCTTCATTATTCTATACACTTTCTGCAATGCACCAGTTCCACTGGCAGCAAAACAGCTACGACCACCATGCTTAACAGTTGTTACAGTGATCCTCTGTACCTCTGGTCATTGTGGTCAAACAACTCAATCTTTGTCTCATCTGACCATAAAACATTCCTTCAGAAGGCTTTTTCTTTGTCCATGTAGTCAGCTGCAACCTTTAGGTGAGCTTCAAGGTGTCGATTTTTTAAAAAAAATATCATGGGAAAATCGAATCGTGAACCCAATATCATGAATTGAATCAAATTATGAATTGGGTGAATCGTTACATGCCTGTTGAAAGCCCAGTATTGCCATGACATTCATGTCTATGCTGACGTTCATGCCCATGTATGTAAACTTCTGACCGCAACTGTAAATCTTTATTATTATTATTATTATTATTATTATTATTATTATTATGAAGAAGAAGAAGAAGAAGAAGAATTTACATCCCTGGACACAAAATTTTGTACTGTATGTTTCTTGGTTACTCCTCCCCTTGTCCTAAATAACAGCACTCCACATTCACATCCTGTGACTTACCCCAGGGCTGGAGCTTCTAAACTCACTTAGTTTCTTTAGTAGTTGTTGGCAATGTTCATAATCTTCCCCAAGATCCCCAACATTAATCATGACCTCCTAGAGAGGAAGTAAAGTTAGACAGCAGTTTTATTAGTTAATATTTTGTTTGCTAAATCTTGGAATTTAATGGTCCTCAAGCATGAGTCTAAGGCTTGTCTTTCTTACCTTCTGTCTGATCCAAACTTCTACCTGTTCCACTTTCTGAAGGAACTCAAGAAAGTCACGGTGGCCTTCTAGAACTTTCCCCCGGGCGGAGATGGCTTCTTTCAGAGCCTCCCAGTGAGAGATCAGAGCAGAGATGCTTTGTTTTACCACTTTGGACTTTGGATGATGAAGAGATACCAGTTCTTCTCCTGTCTGAATGAATTGATAGAACCAAGCATGTGAAAATAGTGTAAAACCAAGGGATCTGTCATTAGCACACTGTCATCCAATTGCATACCACAATATACAAGTCATCCTGAAGCAATATGCAGCAGGCCTCACCTGCTGGACAGAGTCAATTATTTTGCCATGAGCTAAAATCTCTGCCTCAAACACCTGATGCTTCTGCAGTAGCTTCATTTTGGCTTGAAGTTTGCTCAGGTCCATTTTGGAATCTTCCTGCATCTTCTGCGTGCGCTCTGACACCCATTCCTCTGCCTGAATTACAATTCACAGCAAATGAATTGAACTATTACAGAACATTACTCCCTATTGCTCTGGTAACTAGTGGTGAAGACTGTGATACCTCAGAGGCATCACGGGTGAAGATGCAAAAAAGCCTAGAGAGTTCAAGTTCTTCCCTGCGTTTCATGGACATCTCTCTGATACGTTCCCTTCGTGCTCTGAGAGAGTTCACTGTGGCTTTGTAGTTGCCTTTATCTCTTGTCACCCCTCCTTTGCTCAAACGGTCAGCTGATTCCTGAAGAGCAACCATCTGCAAACAGGAAGATCATTGATAAACCATTATTTCTGTAAGTATATATAACTATATTTATATATTATGACATGCTGAAATTGGTTAAGCCTTAAAGATCATCTGGTGAATCCTAATGGAAACATCATTAATAATGTTAATTAATTCTAATATTTGTCAAGTATTTTATGGTAGTTAGAGGCAAAATCAAAATATTACAGCTCAGATTGTTACCATTCCCCTCCTAGGTTCTGAATCAGCACGTGCAATAAATTCATGCTACTACAGTGTATGTGCTGTAGAGAACATCACCCTTGCACTTTTATACCACAAACAGAAACACTCTTCATCTAATACAGTAATGGGGAAAAGAAAGTACACTTTCCTTCAATTTTATGGTTTCATTTATCAGGGTCTAAATAACAATTGTGTGGTGCTTATCAACTTCTATAAACAAAAAATAACCTCAGATCACAACAAAAGACAACATTTCTATGGAGGATATTTTGTGACATATCTTTAATTATATGTGTCAATCTATCCATCAATAAATCCATGAATATAATGTCCAATAAATACATCAATAATTAAATACATCAATAAATATTTAAATTTATTATTACAAAATACATTTCAATATATTTCATGATTTATTGACACATTTAATGAAGGATATGTTGAAAGATTTATTGGAGAGATTGAATGTTTGAAGGATTCTAATATGCAAATTAGGGCTATTCTGATTCATCTGTAAATGTGCAGTGGCGTGGCCAAACTGTGGACCTGCAATCACAGACAAAATGGAGCATATATGATAGATATGCTACGTGAAGCAGCAGATAGCCTTGAAAGAGGAGCACAAGATTTCAACATGTAGTCATTTTTCCCCAAAGAGTAAACCAACATTCAGAAATCAGGTGGGAAAAAAAAGAAGTACACCCTTCCTATTCCACAATCATTAAGAAAGTAATTAGCAGCTCGGTGTTACTAATGAAATGCACAAGATTAGTTAAACATCAAGTTATCAGCCAATTATAGAAATAAATGACAATGAATAAAATGTATGGTACCAACTTTGTCTTCCTGAGAGCTAAGAAGTTTTTCAAAGGCTTCATGGCGTTTGATTAGAATGTCTGTCTCATCCACGGTTGACCCCAAATCACTATTTTTCAGCTGGACCTGCACAATAAAAGATCATCTTCATGAAATTCTAGCCAAACACATGATTGCCTTACAGTAAAACTATGGATCATCTTAAAACTGGAATGAAAAAAGATCAGTCAAGTATCAGCTACATGTTCGTGTCACGATAACATAATTTTGAGCAAGAAATCATGTCCCCAGACTTTTCTGACATATTCACTGCAAAATTCAAAATGTTGAAACCACCAAGTGTTCATTTCCTTACAGAGATCTTCATCACCAATGGAGACTTTTGCCTGAAACCTCTGCCAAGTCCATTTATCATTTGAAAGTGTTTATTTTGCAGTAAGTTAGTGTAAAAGAAATCTAAGGCCCAAACTACTGTGAATCTCATGTGTATTTAAGTTCCCACCTCTTGGGAGTTGGTGATCTTCTCCATGTGTTCAATGTCTCTGTAGAACACTTGTTCCTGATAGGTGGTTTCCAGCCATTTCTGCTTGGATTCCCAATTAGCTGTCAGCCTCTCTCTTTCACCCTGCAAAGCTCTCAGTTTGTCTTGGACCTGGAAAAGAAAAGGCATATTTATAGCTTCTGATAGCCTTGTGCAATATAACAATATAATCTTTTCCATATGATATTACACTGCTTAAATCCAGAGATGTTTACTCTACAACCATTATGCATCTTGTGTAGGAGCTCTGAATTTTAACACCACCGTATAGTAGTATGAGTTATAACTTGAAGATATGGCAAAAAAGCAGTCGTTTTCTCCCCAATAAAACAGGAGATGAGCTAAGCGACATATTAATCTGCAATGACCTGTGCAGGTATTTTGAACTCTCCAACTGACAGCTCCCCCTTCCTCCATCTCATGCACCCTCCCTTTATGTCAAGGTAAATGGAAAATCTATCAGCATGTGTTTGACTTAGCTAACATTAGACAAGTTAGATGACATCATTTAACTATATTTATTAGGGATGAACAAAAACTTTAGGCTCAAAATGCTCAACAGCATTTAACATAAAAATGTTTTCTATCCAGCCATCAGTAGTCAGCGGGGTGCAGATGCTTTGAGCAGAACAGTGCAACTGTTGGCAATGTGGACCCTGGAAAACTGATTCGTAAAGGGATTATATAGAAAATGTGCTGTTATTTATTTTTACAGTTTACTTCACATTACCATTGAATCACCTAAAAATCCACCATCAATCACAATTGCTACTGCTGACATCCAACAGTGTAGCTGATGATATTTTTACAGCGTGCCCTACTCTGCTTAACCTTGAAATGATGGAAATGCACATTATCCTGTGTTTTTTTAGCGTTACGTTCCCTTTAACATAACAAGACATTTTAACATCAGTCATAACCTTGATATAAGAAATGATAAAAGGGATATTCACTTCCTGAGGATTGGGAATATCTTGCTCCTGTAGGCGTTGACCCATAGCTACAGCTTGAGCGTATGTCTCTTCATGGGCTACGATCTCAGCCCACAGCTGCTGATGCTGGAAAAGCTGCAGGTCGCATGTGGCCACATCGCTAATAGACTCCTCTGCCTTCATGCCACTCAGAACTTGAGCACACCACAGAGAATAATCCTGTACCTAAGGACAAATGTGGCAAAGAAAAAGAGGTTGGGTAACTGGTTACACCTGCCATAATGCCTGTCCGCTTTCCTAATATTAATACTAGACCTTTTCACCAACATATGTTCTGTTAAATGTTATAAGTAAGGAATAAAACACAACAGTTCACACTGTCACAGGAAAATAATCAATTACGGGATGGTGTGATGCACTGAGGGCTGCTGCCACCCCAAAATTGATAATTCTCTAATAACAGCATGTCCTGAAATGTTTTATTCCTCTTATGCAACAGCAATGTGCCAATGATTACAATTTCGTATTTATTAGTGATTTACATCACTGTTTGTATTTACATTTAATGTTGTGTAACATCCACATGACAGGTTAGTTCCTATCACTTACTTTATAGCAACTTTATATAAATGGTCATTTCCTCACCAGCCTCTCTTCGCGCTCTCTCTCTCTCTCTCAAAGTTAATAAGATTTTTTTTTTTTTTTAATGCAGCTTGACTTGTTACCGAACAACCAGAAAGTACAAGTCCTCTGTCCTGGACAGTTACAAAGGGAGACCACTTTCATAAATGTTAAATAAACTTCACCTTATAGAAAACTTTGCTGTAGAAATGAATAGACATTTTGTTTATTAACACTTTGTTAAATAAGAACACATATTTTAATCCATTTATTATTAGGTTTGGAATATGTAGAGCATTTGCCAAATTAAATAATAACCATGTAAAAAATTAGATTTTAAAAAACATTAGATTTAATTCTCATAGATTTACAAATTTAACAGCACTGTGGTATAATAATAAAGAATTAGCTGATTCCAGTAAAATTCAGCCTTACCTCCAATACAAATGCACTAAACCCTGCTCATTTCCTTTCATTTCTGAAATAATTTTTGTTCATTCTATACCAAGTACAACATTCTCTCTCTCTGTGTGTGTGTGTGTGTGTGTGTGTGTGTGTGTGTGTGTGTGTGTATTACTGTCTTGAGGAAAAGGTAATGCTGTTTGGCGAGACGCAGCTTTTGCTCCCTCTTGTCCATGCACATGCAGAGCTTCTCCCAACTTTCCACCACCTTTTGCTGTTCCTCCTGTATCTTTCCTCTTAGCTCTGGGGAGCACTGGACTAAAATGGAGTCTGCAATGTCCAGTAGCTCCTGCATCTGTACAAATACCAAGCAAACACACATGAGAAAAATATAAATGGCATCAAAATCACTTGTCAGTGAGTTTCACTGTACCCTTAGAGGTAAAATGTGGATGTATTCAGTACCTGCAGCTCATTTCCCACCAGCTCGTTTACCAGTGCTTCATGCTTCCTTAGCTGCAACTCAACCCCTTTCAGGTCTTTGGCGATATCATCAGGAATGCACTTGTACCTGTCCTGTTGGATTGCATATAGAGACAAAGGTTACCACACTAACAGAACTACTGGGTTTAAAAGGTCACTGCATTATTTTTGGGATTCAGTACCTCTGTGTGTCCAAGGGCATCAGTCAAGTCCTTGTAGACCTTATAACATTCCTCAGATTTACGCAAATTTTCTTTACGACTTTTGGCCAAGTGCTGCAGCTCGTCCCATGATTCCCTGACATAAAGCAATAAAAACCCTTATTGTAATTTTCTAAAATTACAATTCCTGTAAAGGTAGCTGGATAATATTTTACACAGATTACAGGCTGGTGTTTCACAGTGTGTCACGTAACAATGATAATAGAACATGGCATATTTTATGCCACTATTTTAAAATCTAATAGGTTGCTGTGGATGTTGCAATGAAGTTTTAAAATAAATGACTTGTGTGCTGGTACCTCAGTAGACCCTGTTTTTCTTGGATAAATTTACTCTCAGGATGGTTGTTTTTTATGAGTCTGTGAGCCAGCTCTTGACATGAACGCATCCGCTCCCAACCCACATCTAGCTGCTTCAGGAAGACCTCAAACCTTCTCTGCAGGTGCTGTCATAGATCAGGTGACAATCAGGTACTTTGCTTGACATACATGAACATTTGTCATGTGCTTTAACCCAATTAATTAACTCTCTATGAAGGATTCGCTTTAAATAAAGCTCACTGTCATAGACACAACAACAAAGTGCACAGATTAAGTTGGTCCTAAAGTTTCAGTTTTTATATGTTTTTTCATATGTTTTAAAACCAGGAAGTAACAGTTTTCTTTTTAAATTGCTCACCAGGACATGCTCATAATCACAGCCATAGTTGTCAGATGAGGCAGTTAGCCGTTCCTGTGATATCCACTCCTCCAGTTCTGAAGACTCCCTCTTAAATTCATGCAAGTGGAGGACATCCTGGAGCTTTTGCTCTCTGTTGCACAAAGCATATAACATACACAATGCACATAACATGTTGGCACACAGTTTAACACTGTAGATTTTTTTGGCAATTACCTTACTGCTGCCGAGTGCTGTAGTTCAGTTAGCTGAGTTCGAATGTGGTTGTAGGGTCTCTTTACTTCCTCTAAACCCCATTCATGTATAGCCTGGTCCACACTGGACTTTAGTTCATCCACCTGGGCAGAAAGTACCTCGATCTGCCCCTCCACAGTCTGCACACATAAAGTAGTAGCAATATAAACCCATGCTGTACATACCCCAATAGTTAACATGTTATAAACTTACTAACCCAGGTACAGCTTTTACTTACTTGATGCTGCTTTACAAGGCTCTGTGTGGCTAATTCATTTTTGCCATAGTCAGTGCTGACCAAAGCTGATGTTTCAGATAAGCAGACTTCTAACTCAGCACAGTCAAGCAAGATCTGCAAGTAATCATATATAATTACAGAAAAGCCATACTTTATCATGAAGCACATAGGAATTGCTGTAATCTGCAGAGGTGTGGCTGGTACCTGTTCTCGTTTGACTGCTTTGTTGAGGTGGGAAGATCGTTTTTCACAAGCACCCTCAAGTTCTTCCCAGGCTGCAGACAAATGCTTGCATCTTTGATGCACTTCCCGGTTGCCCATGGCCCTGCCTCTGTCCAGTACACGCTGAAGATATTGCCTGTGGGCGTTAACCTCTGCTTGCAGCTCCTGTTGGGTTTCAGAAGAGGCTTAAGTGTGAAGAAGAAGCTCTTGAACAGAATTATGGAAATAACATGAGCAGTCATTAATGCATTTTCTCTAGCACGTGCTTCCTCCAAGACACATGAAGCCACTGCATCTTTTCAAACTGCTGTTCATACTACATCACCGGGAAAGCACTAACAACCCTCATCTGCAAACATGACATGACAGGAGACAAAGTAATGCCATCCATCCTACCCAAAAAGCACAGCCAATTTAGCTCTTTTGGATTCCAAGTATGGCTATTGCATGGTCAGGATTAAAACCCATGATCTCCCATGATAAGGGCGAATGCATTTGGTAAATTATAGAATTAAATGACAATGAAGTGAACAGTCTTGGTCCATTTGGGAGTTCCATGAATGCATTTTCTTATGTGCCATTGCTCCACTCTAGAATTCTACCTTGTGTTTCTGTAGGAGGTTGATGGCTCCAGCCAAGGATTTGGTATAGCTACTTGTATCTGCTACAGGGTCATGTTCAGCGATCCAAGTAAGTTCCAAGTCCACATCGTGGTAAAAGCTGTAGAGTGCCACATCTTCTTCTAACTGGTTTCTACGATGGTCCAGAGGCTTTTCTAGAGACTTAAACCTATAAAATATAACAAAGAAAAATGAAACAAGACTGTGATATCTAGCTTAACTAATACACATATGAAAATTTGTTAATGAATATTATAATACAAAAGTAAAATGGACCAATACGACCACTATACATTAATTGACAAGATTATGATCAGATTTTTCAAAACTCTAAATGCATTTCATAACACTGTAAAGAATTCCAGAAAAGCATTGACCATATAACATTTTAACAGAGGAGCTCACAGTTTCAGGTACATGTCTGTCTCATGGAGGATTCTCTGAGAGTCGAAATGGTTTGTAGCCAGGTGTTTGGCATGGGTGACGATGGAGTTAATTTTGTCTGCAAGTTCCTGAGCCTCCTGTTCAACCTGCTTGTGTTCCTTCAGAAGCACTCGACTCGAGCGAAGGTCATGGCCTTTGGGTGCATGCTGCAGCATCCGCTGAATTTCCTCAATTTTAACTTTTGCATCCTGAAATGATGTGCTTAACTTATTATTCTTTCACAAAAAGAAGTCAGATTTTGTGAAGGAAAATTTAGCTTCAAAGATGTATTATGACTTTAACTTGTCTGATTATATACATATTCCATTTTTGGTTGATGAATCTTTTCATAACACGTCTTGTTAGTTAAAATCTGGAAAATCTTATTTGAATTTTTTTCCCAAAAGCAGGAATTATGTTAATTTGAATGTTATTTTAAATAATGCTTCCTGTCAGAATTTTAGCAATAGATACTGCAAACAAATAGGAAAAGATTATTTTTAAGTCCAATTTATAACATTTATAATGAGTAATAACATTTTCTTATTATACCAGCATTAGTAGCTCCATGAAGTACCTGAAGTAGCTCCATGAGTTGTTCCTGTTGGCCAGCCTGTCTTAGCTTGTTCCCTCTCTCTGCCATTTTTCTTTGGAGCTCACTCCATCTACTCTGCACTTGTCGAGCCTTTCTCCGGATGCTCTGACCGTTATAGTGGTCCTCAGCCAGCATCTTTTCTCCTGCCTTCTCATTTAAAACAAACTCAATATAATTTATAGACATGCTTTTAAATTTAACAAAATAATTATCAAAGGGGCACACACGAACCATCAGGACCATATTTGTTTAAAAAAGTCAATGCATGATGATCTTAAAAATGCACATGCTCTATGAGATCTTACTGGTAATTAATATTGTTGTATTCATTTTAAAAATCACAATCGTTACAGCAAACACTTTGTTTCCATGTATTGTTTACATTTTCTTTTCATGAAAATAAACTATGGCCTCATTTTCCTCAAAAGACACTAGAGTAAACATTATGTTTATTGTAGTGTACCTCAATCAGTCTGTCCAGACGGACTTGATTGGCCTGCATCTCTTTCTCTGCTGCCTCATGCCTCTTAAGTTTGCGCAGGATGTTGGTTGGGTCTCTGTAAGATTCGTCTTCGGCTATCTTAAATTTCTCCTCCATCCAAATTAGTAGCTCTTCCGCATCTCTGTAAAATTCCTGCCATAGACACAAAAATAAGCATTATAATTTGAACATTATTAAGCTTTAGAACTAATTAGCGCTGCCTAGATATTGGACAGTGCTACTCAGTTCAGTGAATAGCTACTTGGCTGTATTTTATACACGGAAAGCAGTCACTGTTTCCTCTATCATCTATATATGTAGTAATACCTGATATATTTTGGAGGCAAGTAATTCCAGATTTCTTTGTTTGCAGCTGTCTTTGAGCTTCTTGTTTCGTTCTTCAATGGCCCAGGATCGCTGCTGAATCCTGAAAGAACAGATTAAAATATAATAGCACATTTCATAAATACAGTAAAATTAAATACAGAAAAACAGAAATGCGGAGTGAAAGTTTATCCTCACTGTTTGGATGCAAAGTGGCATTTGTCGATGAGCTCCTGACTCCTGTCTTGAAAAAGATTTATATTTTGGTCAAGAGCTACAAGCAAACCCTCCAGCTCCTCTTGGCGGCCCAGCAAACTGTAAACGCTATCCACGGAGTCCTACAAACACACAAACATACCACCAAGCTAACATAAAAGCAGTTTGAAACAGAATGGTTAAAATATTCATTTCTACCATTGCTCCTTTGCATAGGGCTGTAGGTTAAATGATTCCCAAAACAATTATTCCCAAAACAATTGGAGATGATCTTACCCCTAGGTCTTTGACCTTTAACCTGGCTTCATGACCAGCTATTGTAGCATCTATTCGATCTGCCTCTTTGTTCCACTTCTGGAACTGAAGTGCTTGTTGTAACCGTCTGTTTCGACTGGACCAAAGTTTGTCCAGTCTGCTCCATTCCTGGTTCAATTGAGCCAGTGTTGGTCGGATATCCTTTGCAACTTTGTCTCCAGATGATGCCTCCAAAGACTTGGCCAGAGTCTCCATGTTTTTCAATCTGAAAATAAATGGCCCATTACAGCCAGTATTTAGATGCTTCTTTTTTGAAATCTAATTATTCTGTCCCACTTTCTATATTTTGTAATAGAAAATGCAAGGGAGTTTAGAACATTTAGTTGTTCTGAAATCCCTTAATTATATCTTTATTTATTTATCGCTGCAGTCATATATTACAAAACCTTGCTCTCTGCTGCTCAATCTCTAGCTTCAGTTCCTGGTTTTCGTTCAGCAAGGCTTGAGCGGAGGCAACATCAGAGCTGTTCTCCTCTTCAAGCAAGCGCTCTTCCGCCACCTTAGCCCACAGCAGCAAATCTCTAGACTCCTTCTGGAAGAGCTGCAGGCGTTGAGCCTCCAGTATAATGCTCTGCCTTTTTGCGGCCTGGCGCTTGACCTGCTGCAGCAGCTCCTCCAAAGCATAGACCTCCTCCATGATAGCAGCACTCTCTGCAGGGCTGCAGTCACTCTTCCTGTAACATATGTAGGGCAAGCACAATGAAGTGAAGTGAAGAAAATTATAATTGTAGGATTATTATATTATGTCCCAAAAATGTCTATCATTAGGTTTTAGGCCTTAATATTGTGTGCCACACAGACTCACATTTTGGCCACACTCTTTAGGTATTCTATCTTCCTCTCGATGGCTTCGATCTCCCTTTCAGCCTGGGCCTGACTCTGTTTTTCTGCCTGCAGGGCTGAGGCTGAGCTGCCCACACCAGGCATATCCAGCTGGACCAGTTTTTCCAGGAGCTGGGATTTGGCATCTTCACAAGTGTGCAAGAAAGACTTGATATCAGCTGAGCTGAGCAGTTCCTGAGCTCTCTCATCCTTTAGAGCCTGTATGTGCTCCCACCTGAGCACAATATTTAATTTTTTTTAGTACAGTACAACTCTCATTGACACCTTCAGTAGTTAAAAGAGGTACTTAAATGTGTTTTTGAGCTGTAAACTAAATTATACATCTGTTTTGTGATGAAATGCATCAATGCTGGTGTTAATATTGACAAAATGACCATTTTTATTAAAAGAAATTGTATTTTATAGGTTGAAAACGGCTCAAAATGCCATCTACTGGTTTAAATCATCCTGAACCTTGCAAGGCCGATGCTGATGTACAGGCAACTGTCTGGGACTTATTTACATCATGAAATTTATATAAAAAAAAGAATGTTAATGCCCTCTAATCAGAGATGGGTGGCCCACCTCCCCCATCCTCAGCCCCTTTGTATCCAATATCACATTTGTTTTGATATGACAGTAAAGATGTAGATTCTGAAGTCATTATGGTGACAGTGGGGTGTAAAGCCATTTCCTCCCACCTCTGTGTGACCTGAGCATATCTAGACTGAATCTCTCTCTTCTTGCTGTGCTGCTTTTTCACAAGTTCTTCACCCAATTTAGTGATGTCATCAAGCTGCCCCTTCCCACTGGCCAGCTCTGTAAGAAAATTCTTTGTTTGGAAATAACGACAGATTTAGTCCAATTAAATTATATCTGGAATTATAAAATACAATTAACAAATGTAATGCATTTTTATCTTCTTCTTTTTTTTTTAATACACCCACCTCATATTTGGCCTGCACAGCCTCAGTATTAGCAGAATTGGAGCTGAAAGTGTTAAGAATGTTCTCCTTGTCCTCCATCCAGGACTCAAACTCCTCACAGGCATTATAAAACCGATGTAATCGAGCAGTCTCATCCAAGATCTTTCTCTTATACTACAGGTAAAAATAAGGCTGTGATGTTCTGAACCTTAACATCTTAACAGTAGTCGATTTTGAAAATCATTTAGGTTCTTTGAAATTGTAATTATACTGTGGATCTGTCTTTTACCATATATATGCAAAATACCGATTCTTATTTTAAGACACATCTTTCAGTTGAAGAATTATTAAACTGATATACTGTTGGCTTGTTTGATATTTTCTCCTAACTAAAAAAAAGAAACAAATAAATTATATTCTGACCCACATTATGGAACTTGGAAGCTGACAGTAATATTTGAATTAAATACGTCACATTCCATTATTTTTTTCTGTTGTGCATTTAATAAATGTACAGTTTTGCCAGTTTTCTTTGTTTTGAACTTACTAGGAGTAAGATTTGCAATTTACTGTGGTTAAGATTTGCATAATTGGGAATTACAGGTTGTGGTTTTAAATCAAAACTCTAAATAAAAAAAAATCTGAAAAACTGAAATCTCAGAAATACAGATTGTATGTAACTTAAGCCAAAGGTTTATTAAGCCAAAAGTATTCAGTATTCCGAGGGAAAAATACATGCTTTCGGAGTGGTCAAACTCATCATTTAGCTAATGAAAGTAGTCTGCCACACTCATGACCATGAAGTCAAGAGACATGGGTATAAACCATAAATGCATATAAAATTTTATGTTCTACTGAAATAGCTAAATTCCTATTAAGCAGCTAATAGGAAAGCTACTGTTAGCATAGCCTTACTATCTAAAATGTTGCCTAAACAGTTACACTGAGCATATGCTAAGCACCAAGTGTTTATGTAGAAAATGAGCTACTTGATTAGAACATAAAAAACTTTATATGTTTGACCAGTCTAAAAGCTTCTACTTTTAATTGGGAAACCTAGATGCTTCACTTTTGGCCTAATTAAATTAGCCACATTTAATTTAGATTTTAGCCTTTGAGATTTGTATTTCTGGTTTGGATTTTCTAAAATTTTATATGTTTGCAGGCATCTCTTACCCTTAGGAAGGTTTTTTTTCCCCCCAAGCTTCCAAGCTCCATAGTACTTGAACTTATACAAGGTCTGAATGTATGCATTTGGAGTTTTGATGGTGTTCATTCACCTGTAGTAGTTGACAGAGACTGTTAAAGTCTTTCTCTAAGTTGCTCTGTGTATTCTCTATGGTATCTTTCTGGAAATGGGGGTCTGGGATGGAGGTGGTTGAGATTTCAGCAGTACCCCGGCGCATGGAGCGGGTGCGGCGTGGCCGGCTCACTTTCAGAGTTTGGTTCTCTGGAACTTCATTTGTAGGTGCAGGTGGGGCTTGCTGCATTTTCATAATTCAAAATGCATGCAGAAAAAATGAGTTAATATAATAGGACATGCAGGATATACATACATAAAAATACATTATATTATATACAACATTTTATGGAGTGTCTTACAGATGAAGAAAGCTCTGTAATGTATGTAGAAGGCACCAGTTGTTCATTCCCTTTACTATCTCGCACAAGCATTTTATCATCTTTTTCTTTGCTGAGAATTGTCAGCATTTCTCCACGATCCCAGGTTAACTTCATCCCTAAACAAAAAGGTTCATGCAAAAAGATATGTGCTGTTGTTATTGTACCACTTTGATTCTTAATACTGTGTAAGTATCAGATTAGCACTTTAATAATACATGTTAATTGCACCTCTGTATTTGAACCTAATTTTGGCATTAAATTCCTGCATTTGTGGTAAGGCCTGGGAGCTTTTTCTGCTTTCCACTGAAATCCGCCCTTTGTCCTTCACTGTCTCTCTTTCATCTCCTGATGAATCACTGTAGTGGACCATTTTGGTCTGCTGAGGTTCTGTCTGAATGGAACAGAATGAAAGATTATCTTTTGGTTAATTATAAGAAGTACTGCATTTTGCCTAATTATGTTATTATATACCTGTATATTATTAACATTAATAATATTATTAAGATCTTTAGAGATCTTGAGAACCATTCTGACATTGTTTTGACTTTAAAAGCGAAAAAACAAGAACCACAAACTCCAAAAAAAATTTATTCATTCATTCATTTGCAAATTCATTTTCCTTCTGCTGGTGTTGGTCACTGTGGCAAAAGGCTAAGAAGACCAGTCCAGACTTCTCTATCCCTGGCCACAGATTCCAGTTCCTCCTGGGGGATCCTCAGAAGTTCCCAAGCCAACTGTGATATATAATTTCTCCAGTGAGCCCCGCCTGATACAGCTCTACTGGGAGCCACCAGGGGGCATTGTTATAAGGTGTCCAGACGACCTCAGCTGGCTTCTCTCAATTCAGAGGAGCACCAGCTCTATTCTGAGGCTTTCTCAGACTGTTGAGTTCCTCACTCTGTCACAGAGAGTAAGCCCAGCAACCTTGTTTCCTCTGCCTGTACTCGCTATCTTATTCTTTTGGTCACTATCCATAATTCGACAGACTGACCAGTAAATAGAGAGCTACTTCCTCAAACTGAGCTCCTGCTTCACCATCCTTAGTTAAAAAAATATGTTTATAAATGTATCATGGCAATCCTAAAGAGTCTGATGATTTTAAAAAATTGTAGTTTTTTTTTTTTTTAAGTAATTGCTAACACTATGATGATGATTATTATTACTCACTGTTAGTGGAGCAAGCTGGGCAGCACTTTGGGCTTGCTCTCCTAGCCTCTTCACCTCTGAAGCATATGCCCCCATTTCCTTCTCCAGTCTCTGGTGACGCTGGAGCAGGGCAATGGTGCTGATCTCATCCTTTCCATAATCTTCATCAGTTAGAAGGGGCTTGCGGTCATTAAGCCATGAGTTTGCCTCTGCTGCATCAGCAAAATACTGTAAGGAAAATAGTGTTGGATGTTAAAACAGACTGTGTATGAATATAATAGTTAAACATTTTAAGCACCTTAAACGTTTTTCTTAAAGTGCACATTCTAGTTGTTGTGGGTCTATCAGTTAGCTGTAGAATCAACAGCTAGAACCTGTTTGATAACATTGGCTGCATGCAGTCTGTTTTTGCGGTTTGTAACTTGGTCCCTAAGCTGCTGCCACTGTTTCTGCAAGGTCCGGATCCATTTCTGGATATCTCTCTCATTGGGGTGTCTCCCTCTACACAGTTCTTCACCCCTGGACACAACCTTGGAGCACAGAGATTCTTGTGACTGCACTTCTGCTTCCAATGTCTGCAAATAATATTAGAACATTTGCATTTCTTAGAAAAGGCTATTACTTAAAAAACAACATAATTCACATGTGAAAATTTAGTATTCCCCAAATTGTAGGAGGTATTTAGCATTTTTGTGTTTTATTATTTAAAGGGTCAAACCTTATGGTTTTGAATGGCTTGTTCAATTTGACTCAGGTCTCTGCCCAAAGATGCTGCTTGCACCAGAAGCCACTTTTCATAGATCCAAGCCTCCACTTCCTCACAGTCATGGAAGAACTCAAACAGCTTCAGCTGTCCTTCCAGGGCTCTTCTCCTTTAAAAGGATAGATGATCTTTCAAACATTTTTTTGCTCTAACCACACAATAGCATTGATATTATTACATAGTGTTATTATGCATCATTATGACAACACCAGACTGGAGAACAACAAGTTGCAAGAAAGTTTGAGAGACTCACAATGGCTATACATTCTTGACTGAGTTATTTCAAAGTCAAAGACATCACCTGTTCTGGCTGAGAGCCAGGAGGGAGTTGTACTGGCTATTAAGCTCTTTCACTCTTCTCTGAACTTGTGAAACATCCCTGTGTTTTCCCCTTAAGGCACTACTGCTGATAGCACTCAGTGATTCTCCAAGAGAGATAATCTTGGTATCCAACAGTTCTTGTTTCTGGAGTAGATCCACCACCTCTGGTAAATGCTTCCCCAGGTCAGAGGACCCTGCCTGGACCTAAGAGTGAAACAACACATCAGACAGCTGTGATTTTTTTTTTAAGTGCACTTTGCTATTACTGAGTACTCATACTGTATGTGTAATGTGTTGGATCATTTTTTAATAATAACAAATGTCTTTATTATGTATACAGTGCATATAAAAAGTCTACAGAAACCTGTTAAAATTTCTACACAAAAGTCTACACACCCCTGATATAAAAATGAAATCAAGATAAAACATACATACAGTCATACATGCAATCACCCCAAACCATGTGGCAAAACGTGTTATGGTCTGATGAGAGGTAAAACTTTTTGGGCATAATTCTAAAAGATATGTGTGGCGCAAAAACAAGACAGCTTATCACCCAAAGAACACCATACCCATGGTGAAGAATGGTGCTGGCTGTCAGGATCCAGCATTTCTCTTCTCCCTTTCCCTTGTGTTTTTCTGTTTTCCCCTTCCCTGTTTGTGATTGTTTGTCTGAGTCCTTGTGTGTCTAGAGGACTGGGCGCAGCTTCCTAATTAGTTTTACTCACCTGCTCATCAAGCACACCTGCCTGTAATTCCAGTAATCACCACTTCCAGCATAAAACCCCAGTTCGTCCAGTCACTCCTTACTAGTTTGTCAGTTCACCTTGAGTGATTCAGCAACTCCTTCTCTGGTTTCCTCCTCGCCTTCTCCTCAGCTGTCTGCTTGGAACCAGCTGTGCCCTTCCTCAACCCTACACTCACCTGGAAGCCCCCTGAATACTCTCCCAGACCTTGGACTCTCCTCTGCTCATTAGTCATCTTAATTCTCAAGACTCCCTTGGACTCCTTTCTGGTCTCTCTTCAAGTTTATTTTGACAACTCAGTAAATAAATCTGGTCTCTGTTCACTTCATTCCTGTTCTGAGTTTTGTGTCTGCATTGTGGGTTCAGTACACTAGCCATTGACACTGATGGCATCATGCTATGGGGCTTCTTCTCTACAGCTGAGGCTAAAGTTCTAGTCCAGATAGAGGGAATAATGGTGCTGAATACCATTCTATTTTGGAACAAAACATGCATTCCTCTGTTAGACAGCTGAAGATAAAGAAAAGTCTTAAATTCCAGCACGATAATGACCCAAAGTATAAATCCAAGTCAACAAAGAGATGACTTCAGAAGAAGATCAACATCTTGGAATGGTGAAGTCTGAGCCAAGATCTAAATCCTAAAGAAAAACCTGTGGAATGACTTGAAGAGAGCAGTGTACAGAAGATCCACTCATAACTTAATAGATCTAGAGAATTTTTCCAAGGAAGCGTGGAATAAAATTGCCAAATCAAGACGTGTTCATTGACTTACCCAAAAAGTTGGTAGACTATTACCCAAAAAAGACAATGCTGTATTACAAACAAAAGGTGCTTTAACAAGGTATTAGTTAAAGGGAGTGCATACTTGTGCAACCAGGTTGTTGAAAGTTTTTTTTTTCACTTGAAATTTGTTGGTCACATTAAAGGTGGAAAATGATCTGAGATGATTTATCTTGGTTTCATTTTTTACATCACAAAAGCCTGCAACAGGGATGTGGACTTTTTTTTAATAGCTACTGTACCTACGAAGTGCCTTATGTTTATTAAATTAAAAAATAATTAATTATAAATAATAGTTTAAGCTTAGAATAACCTGTAGCTCCTTGAGGTCCAGAGAAATTAACTCTGTGTCCTTGAGGACAGCAAATGTGTTCACAACATCTCCAACAGAATCTCTCTTCTGCTGCAACTGCTGGAGCAAAGCTTGCCATTTTTTGGAGATATTCATTTGCCTGTTGTACACAGTGAAGGACAGTGAAGAGATGCTTTATTCTCAAAATACTTTCGACTTTATTCTTGAAATCTTGTATTTTTATTTTTTAAACAGTGGCCCTAAAACACCATTATGGATAATAAAGTAATTGTATTGAATTTTACAAATGATACAGTCTGTCAACACACCTGTAGACAACCTGTTCCTTGCTGTGGTAATTCTCCCTCTCAATGATGGCTGCCATCTCACTGAGAGCCTGAAAGCGAGGCTCATGAGCCAACACATCAGTGCATAAGGCTTCCAGCTTCTGGGCTGCAACCTGGGCTTCCTCCAGAGTTTCCAGTCGCTTCAAATCATCCTTCTGAACCAACTGCAGTATGTCTTCCAAGTAGCCCTCCCTGAGTGCTGCTTTGCGACCAAACTTCTGTGCCAGTTGTTCAAGTTGCTCCAGCCTCAAGAGGGTGTTCTGCAGGTAGCGCTCCCGCTCATACTCTGCCCTCTCCAGCAGGGTCCAGGTCCTCTCAATATCTCCGAGAGTCTTGCCTTCTGGAGGAACATAGGCACGCTGATTGTTGGCCATCAGCTTTGTACGCAGGCTGAAGAGGTGAGCTTCAATAGCACCTCTCTCCTGGTACTTAGGGGGCTTCTCCACAGTACGGAATGTCTTAAAGGCAGCCACCAGCTGCTTCATGGCTGGCAGGGAGTTTGGGAAAGAACGGTCATCTAGCATCATTATTTTAGTCCTGATCCATTGCAGTAGGTCAGAGACCATGCGCTCATATTCCCTTTTCATGTCATCCAGCTCTTTCAGGAGGTCGACAATCTGGAAGCAGAAGGAAGAATGTTCACAGGTACCAGACTGACTTGCAGTTCAGATTTTATCAGTATAAGTAAGGTAATTTCTTGTAAAGAGCTTTAGTTACAGTAGAGTGCTCTCCACACATAATGCATAGGCACATCTAGTGTACATGTTTTTATGCAATTTATCCCCCTGCCCCCCCAACTGGAATACACACTGGAAAGGGACCACCTGGTGGACAGCAGTGACACTGGCATGGTAATGTGTGTGGTGTTGGTATCAGAAAGAACAGTGTTGCTTGAAATTTTAAACACCTCAATGTCATTGCTGATACAGGACTCAGGAGGGATTTGAAGATTAGGTGTTGATTAGGTGACAATCCAATACACAATCCAAAAGTCAATGTAAGGTGAACAATGGTCAATGGTCCATGGTCAATGGTCAAAACACAATCAAGCATTGAACACAATGGGCAAAATTACACCATTAAAGAGTAGTCAAAGTGTGTGTCAAAGCACACAAAAAGCAATCTACATGCAAGGCTCAGAAAGTACGCACACAAGAGTTAGCAAGTTAGCAAAATAAATAAAAAATTTATTTTGGTCAGACACCCGAGACCTGCACAAAACTTAAATTATTACAATGCTATTTCGACTCCATTACTATGGTAGTTTCCAAACTACAACTGAGTGTGAAAGTATTGGAGTAACTTTTACTTACATCAACATAATACACTCTCATCTAGCTACTTATACACACCTTTCGCAGTGCTGACACACTCCTTTGCGGTTTAATAATGATGTCTGTCATAGTCTGCCATCTCAGCCATTGATTGCTGAAATTCCCAATGAGAGACATTGCCAACCAATGACCCGGCTGGTCACACCTGGAAACAAACACACCGTCTGCCTTGTCTCAACACCAGCCTGCCCCCAACTCTGACCCAGCCTGGAGCACTTCCCGAAGTGGCGTGTACGTCATTATTTAACACACCTCTGTGACAGCTAGTGTACTGTTCTATTCACACATTTGGATGTGGTGGTGAACAATCTTGTCATCCTTTTCCTGCATGGGCAGAACAGGACACTTCTCACCACTGTACCACTCCATGAGCCTCTGGCCAGCGCTAAAATAGAATCTTCCGCCCTCTGAACTCAAATCCGCTGGTGGTGAGTTGGAGGTGGCCTCCAACTGTCTGTTGGAAGGTGTCTTTCTGTCATGATGCTGTAATATGGTGAATGCTATTTCACTATCTTCATAACTGTGCTGTGGGGTGAGGACTTACTTCCTCACTTGTGTATATTACCAGGGCTGAGCTTCTGCTTATCTGATTATAAAGCCAGAGCTCCTCCCTTGCTACTGTAAAATCCAATAATCCACAGTCTCCCTGAGTTCAGCCCTCATTCATTGTAGAGTACACAAGGTAGCATAAATACTTGGTGTTCAAAAACACTTCTTAATGTGCTTGTCTTTGGGATTTGATGGTTGGAGGTACACTTAAGTGCAGTGTCCTGTGTAAGTCAACCAAAAACACAGAAATCATGTCTGTTCAAAACAGACATTCTAGCTTCTTAAGTACATTTTTGCCACAACATTTATAAGGTTCATTATCATCTACTTCAGGTGGCACAGTGGAACAGCAGGTAGCATGACTGCCTCAAAGCTCCAGGGTTCCTGTTTGACCCTGAACTCAGGTTAAATATGGGATTGGTTACTGTATATGCCCCTAGACGTGAAAGAGTATATATGTGTGTGTGTGTGTGTGTGTGTGTGTGTGTGTGTGTGTGTGTGTGT
>JAOTRR010000002.1:7297713-7312557 GCA_028570945.1 Gogo arcuatus
AAAATGTTCATGTTCCTCAAACACATACCTATAAATAGTAAAACCAGAGAAACTGGTAATTTTGCAGTGGTCTCTTAATTTTTTCCAGAGCTGTATATCACGTAGGTCCCCCTTGTGCCGCCAAAACAGCTCTGAGTCGTCGAGACATGGACTCCACAAGACCTCTGAAGGCGTGCTGTGGTATCTGGCATCAAGACGTTAGCAGCAGATCCTTTAAATCCTGTGAGTTGTGAGGTGGGGCCTCCATGGATCAGACTTGTTTATCCAGCACAGTACCATCCACATGAATGCCAGGACCCAAGGTTTCCCAGCAGAACACTGACCAGAGCATCACAATGCCTCTGCTGGCTTGCCTTCTTCCTGTAGTGCAACCTGGTCCCATTTCTTCCCCAGGTAAGTGATGCACACGCACCCGGCCATTTTTACATGTGATGTAAAACAAAATGTGATTCATCAGACCAGCCATCTTCTTCCATTGCTCCATGGTCCGGTTCTGATGCAAACAAATTTTCACTGAATAAATGGTTCTAAATTTGTATAGCATGGCATTTATCATCAACAAATATGAAAAAAAAAAAAAATTAAAAATGCTTTTTTGCCAAAAGAGCTAGACTTTTTTGGTTTGATTAAGGCTGTCACTCTCATGACATCAACGAGGACGTCCTCAGGATGTTGCACAAAGGTGGAATTTAAAAAAAGTGTGTTGTGATCCAAAAACTAATTTGTCCATTGGCAGTTAGCTTTTACAATAGTTACACGAGGGAGTGGATCTGCTGGATCAATATACTGCTGATCAGTGCGGATCCACACAAAAGAAAGAACAAAAGTATTCGAATTCGCCACCACTTCCTGGATACATGTGTGAATGCATGGCAGCTTCACAAGACAAAGAAAACACGTACTTGTGACCAGAATTTTAAAGCACTGATTGCCCAGGTACTGATCAACTGATCTGGGTCCATACAAGAGAGCTCTCGTGGGTGGCCAAGTCTCGCTCCTGTGCCCAAGAGAAGGAACCAGGTCAACACCCCACGATATTTTGGAAAACGCTGGCTTAGGAGTGCTGTCACTAAGAATGTCACAAGATGCTGTTATGAAGTGTGCACAAGGAAAACAATATAAATCTGTGTCCAGTGTCAAGTTGTCCCTTGTCCAGGCAGCTTTGAGTGATTTCACAGCAAGAAATAAGAGAAGAATAACACCACACATCTTAGTGATAATATCTACCTCTGTTGCAGGACTTAAAGCTCCATCTTAGTACAACAGCTTTATTCATTTTTGTAACTGTTAATTGTTCTATCCTTAAGTGTTGTTGCTTTCAGGATTCTTTTAATAAAACAGAAATTAAACAAATGTTTTAATAGAAAGAGGATGAAGCCTGATAAATTTGAAAGTTTTGCAATGTAATTGAAATTCTTTTAAGAAGAAAACATTGAGTTAATTCTTTTCATTAAATATTTGCTATGTAATATCTTGCATCTAAAAGTATCTAAAAGTTAATGAATAATACAAACATGCTTAGAAACATACACTGTATTTGTAATCAGTATTGTTCTACTTTTGTTCGACTTGGTTTATGCAGTTGAATAACTAAGAAAACTGATTTTTAGGTAAAAATGAAAATATGAAATGACTATGCGGAACCGAGTAATAAAATTATTTAAAATCTGGATACAATTTCAAATAATTCATGAATGAAAGGGTTAATGACGCACATTCAAATACGTTTACTAGCACAACATGCATGCATTAGTTTTAATAATAAATGCTGACTTGTCGGCCATGTTATGGATTTCAATGTGAAAACATTACGAACATGAAATTCGAGGGTTTTATCTGTAAAAAGAGGTTTTTAATTTGTTTCACACAAAAAAAACAAAGAGAGATGCAAATGTTGTCCCTAAACTGTGGATTAACGTGAGGCAAGTTAACGTAACCTTAATTCACACAAATAACAACAAAGAAATATGGTAAAATGTTTGTTTTTTATATTCATATCCATATACACTTGCATTACACATACAAAAAAACATACTTGTGCAAATATCCTTTGTGAAAAATGATCTGATTAACTGTAAATGTTTGTCAGCATAGCTGTAGACCTAAAGGCTAGTATTACAAACGGTGTTAAAAAAAGAACAATATATTCTGATGCACAGCATCCATCAATATTTAACATTACAAATAATGCGTCAGAATAGTAAACACATTTGGGAAATTAAATTCATTTAAGTTTTGTTGGTTTTACATGAATCTTTTTTTTTTTTTTTTTTGCCCCAATGTGTTTCATGGATTCCTTTCATCTTCATGCTTTACAGCACAGGTCCATTACAATTCATTACCAGTACACCAAAAAATAAAGTTCTACCACCGTGCGTACACAACACACTCTATACACATTGTTGTTATTATGAATGCTTCAGTACGCGAAAATGAAAGTTGTTTTTTATGAAACCAACAAACATCACTGGATACAGTGGAATACACAGTATCTCTTTCACTGAATATAAAAGCTTATCTGCCAGATCAATTGTCTACAATACAGACATTGGGCCTCATTTATCAAGCTGGATACGAACAAATGTATTTATAAATAGTTCAGAAGAGCATTTACATAATAAATGTGGTATTCATGAAGCTCACAAGTTTATTTAAATTTTCATGTAAGGACTCACTAATGTGTACTTTTATTTAGATCACAGTCAAGTTTAAATCGATCATTTATTCCCATTACACACAAATTTAATGAAAATATAAAGGAGTTTCACTTTAATGACTTGAAAGAAAGCATTCCAAAGCAAATCCATAAATTAAAGGTCAAAACACCATTAGCCATTTAATTAGGGGAAAAGAAACAGCACCCTGTAAAGGGAGGAAGAGTTAGTGTGTGTCTATGGTAGCCAAAGTGTTGCAATGGCTTAGGAGGCATTCTTTCACTCTTTTTTTTAGTCATCATTTTATTTTCAGCTCTATGAGTTTTGCCTTTTATGGAGTTTTGTGGGCATCACTAAATGCAAAACAGCAGACTGACGTTTATCAACATGCACACTGCAGTATGAAGAAAATCATTTACCATACTCAATCATTTTGGCTTATGAAAACATTTACACACTTTACTAAAAGATTGATAAATGAGGCCCACTCATTAATTTTCTCTGATTGAAATATTTTTTTAGCCGATATCCTAAAAAGAGTATAATGTCAGTTACAGAGAACAAACGGATCCCTCTTTTTTTTTTCCTGGCTGAAAGGCAGCTCTTCATGTTGGCATCATAACTTAACATTTTGTCTTTCTTTTAGTCTTTACCAGCATGGACAATGACATACTTTTGTTTTATTAGAGGTGAAAACACTTTGCTTTTTCTGTTCCATCATGAATACTGTGACTATCTGGGACCTCCCCTACCCTGGTCATGATCCAAAGGAGAGCGCAAACTGTCCCTCAAGAAACTGTGTCTACACCGTCTCAGGAGCATCACCCTGAGCCTCTCAGCACGCTCTTGTGTGTTTGGTTGATTCTTCTCATCGGTTCCTGCTTTGTTTTTCCCCCAATCCTGTGACCTCGTAACATCCGTGATGAGCACCGGGCCCTCTGGCATGATAGAAAAATCTGTTATAAAAATGGACCCTACAGTGGTAGAGGTGGGGGGAAAGTCACATTCAGTAAAAACTACACTGGATAAAAGCCTTCCAAATGAATAACTGAATTTATACAGTTATTAACAGCTAAGTGTACACTGCTATTCACATGTTTTTAAATGCTATTTTGGGTTAATTATCAGGGAATGAGCTGAAATATCAAAGAAACTAATATGTATAATTGAAATGAGAAGACGTTTTCACTTTTAACTGATAAAGTATAGCATTTTCTTGAATTCCTGATTTTACTGGGAACAAGCTAGATCTAATTTGAAAAGGTTTAAATGTTGATAACTTAGTATGTTGTAGCACACAACATATTTGTGATTAACTGTATGTTAGCACTACCTTGAGTCTGAACTATGGGCTTAACAAACTTCACTTCAAATGCACAAGTCTTTTATAAAGCACTTATTTAAGAAGGAACGTTTCTTTCAAAGACCAAAGGTTATATTTGCAGAATCGTCAGATCCCAGTGGGGCTTTAGAAAAGGAGATATAAAAGCACTGACTCCTGACAATAATGACAATACTTAGAAAAGTGTGTCAATGTTATTATATCATGATAGTGATATAGGATATGATATATTACCCAGCCCTTATGCTGTCATTTAAAATGATGCAGTGTGATTCAAAGAATGTTCGCACTTACTGGCAACATTGTTCTTTAGTTTTCTCTTCTTTTCTTTAGAGCACTGTTTTATGTGATGCACAAGTGGAGACAATGCAATGAACTTAAATTTTATAGTCCATAATTAGTAACCTACCCTCGTTGTGTAACAGGTGTTACAACGTTGTAGTGTCGTATAGGTGTTAACATTTTTCTGAACCACTCTGTATTTGTGCTACAGTTGCAGTTAATATTTCTTTTTAGTGCTAGACCTTCAGGAGTGTTCAAACCTAACATTAGACCTAAAGTGACAGTTTAAGGGGCGTGGTACAGACCAATGAGATACTTATTTCAAATATTGAGCACTTTGAGTTTCAGTGACATGAAAATGACAGTGGTACTGACCAATGGGATAATTGCCCGGGTGTCATGGGTCAGGCAGGTCTGAGGTGTCCACTGTGACCTTGATGAAGATGGTGTCATCTTTGATGTAGGTTCCGTTCTCCAGCACAGTCTGGGCGACAAAGAGTGGACAGCCCGAAGCAATGTTCATCTCCCCTGTGGGCCGCCGGAAGCTGCTGCTGTTTGGGTCAGGCTTGAAGGCATCACCCAGGTGCTTGCGTGCAGGACCCTGGTCCATCAACATGAGTGTCACTTTTTGGCGGAAAGGCCATGGCAGCAGCGCATCATACTCACCACGCATCACCACGAAGAAGAGTGACAAGTGTGTGCCCTTTCCCATGCCATCACCGTTCAGGTAAACACGCGCGCACATCTTGTAGCCAAAATAGCCCGTGTAGAAGGGCTGGCTATAAAGCGACAATGTTTTAGAAGCCACTGCCTCTTGTTTGCGCCGTTTGTAGTCACGAATCTTCCAAATAAGAGTTCCGTTAAAGCTGGCCGTCTCCAGCACCTGCAGCTTAAGGTCCATGTCGGCCAAACGGATATCATGCACACTGAGCAGCTCATCATGCCGTGACAGCTGTGTCTCTAACGAGGCTGGAATTGGTACAGAACAATGTAAACAATATACATCAAATCACTTAAAAAAAAAAAAAAAAAAAAAAAAAAAAATCACATACAAATGACATTTTTAAGAAGCTTTCACATAGTGCAGGCAGTGCTAATCACAATTCTGGAGAGCTACCAATGATTTTATTTGGTACTGTACTGTTAAGCTTGTATTTGCACATGTACTGTTTTATTTGGAAACTTAATTTGACACTCTATACATTCATATTTGGACATTCCTGAGGATCAAGATTATAAGTAAATTTTGCAGTATGAGATTCTTCCTGAATAAGGAATGGAAATATGTGACATCTATCCATGATATGGACTTATTCACCCAAATGCACTAGTCTGTGGTTGTATCATTAGGTAGTTTAGTTAGTTTGGCAGCTCTATAAGCATACACGTCAGTCATGAAGCAGATATGCAGAGGTGACACTCACTCAGCGTGTGGGTACCAGGACCAGTGCGGACAGAGTCGAGTGATGCTACCACAGAGCGCATATTCTCCACGGCACCCCTCAAAGCTTCCACTTCCTCACGCATGACCCTCAATGGCCGCAGTTCCCTCAGCTCCATCTCCACCTCCAGCAGCTTCTCCGAGTGCGTGCTCATTAGCTTCTACATGCACATCACAATTTTTGTCACACTGAGAGCACAAATACTACTCTACTACCAAAAACTGTAGTTACTTGGTCAGCAAACATAAACATGCAATTTCATTAGATTATATTCAACAAATTATATATAAATTATATATTTGAAGTAATTAAGCAGGCATTAAGAAATATACCTTATCACTATTTGTTAACAATTAAATCAGGCTTTTGTGTGAGGACACGCGATATCAAACTAGTAGCAGTCATTTATTTTGGTGAAGAAGTGCCCTCTGGGTTCATAGCTGTATGAGGGAAAGTCCCATTCAAGGTGTGATATGTAAACATGTATCAGGTGACCGGTTCAGAGCATGCAAAACATTCTTATTCGTTCTCACCTGCATACTGGATAGTTTCTGCTCCATCTGCCTGTATTTCTCCCTCATATCTTTATACTGTTCCTCCACTTCTGTAAGACGACTGCTCAGACTCGGCAGAACCTTGTAGCGTTCCACTAGCTCGTTCTTCACATCCTCCAACTACATAAACAAATATTTGTGAAAAGGATTCCAGGTGAACAAGATAAGCAGAAACTCTAACATCTACATGTCTTGATATCATTCTGAAATAGTTTTTTGTATTGCCGCATATACCAGAGCCACTGTAATTTTGTAGGAGCAATTATTCATAGTTTTGGACCAGAGATCATATGTAAGTTTCACTAAATTATTATAATTTATTATGCCCCTGCTGTTATTGCACATAAATCCAGCCCCTTGCAACTTTAATATGGCTATAAAATTCAACATAAACAGTAAAGCTTCCCTACCTTGGCCTCTAGCGTGTTGCTTCTGGCTACCATCAGTCGCAAGTGCTCTGAGGCAAAGTTTGCTTCGTGCTCCCTCATTTCCTGGTTCAGACCCTGGAATTTAAAATATGTTCATGTATAGATACATACATATACACATATGTACATATACACACCTAGTCTTTCTGATTATATTGTGTTCTTATACCTTAATGCCATTATCACTCATTCAGAGCTAAGGACCTATCAGTATTAACAAGAATATTAGCAGCATAGCTATCCTACTAATTATATAATAAGAAAAGTTACAGTTAAGACAACAGTGAGTTTTTATGGCCTAAAACTGCTTTTAGTGTCTCATATCAGCAACCCAAGTAATTACCTTGTAGGTGCAGCCAAAACGAAAGAAGGAGCATGTGACTTGAGCCTTTGGACAGTCTTGCTGGTGAATGGACAGCTACAAGAGAAAAAATGAAGAATAAAAAAAATGAAGACAACTGTAGACAAAATGCTGCTAGTACATCACTAGACATTAAATAAAATCACTAGACATTAAAACAGTTTAAGCACATAATTCAAGATGACCAACTTCACTCTTACCTCGCTTCTTAAAATGGATGAAAATGAACAGTGATTAGGGCATGCTACTGGAAATGCAGGACAAACTGTTTCTTTGTGTTTCTAGATGAGAGAGAGAGACAAAGATAGACAGAAACAGAAAACGACATAACCCGTAGTGTGAGTAATCATTCTAATCACAAGATAAGACCAAAAATGCTTCACCTAGACTTCCTAGGACTTCCCACAGCCCAATTAAGTACAGTAACTACTTCCACAATTTTGACAAAGCACGTGGACCAGCATTCTCAGAATGTCTTACAGGAGATTCCCCTAAAGTTCCCAGGACTAATGGGAAACCAAAACGTCATGGGACATTTTTGGCACTAAAGAAGGGAGATATTTAACACAGAGGAAACTCTAACAAAGCAATGAACCACACTTTAGAATTAATTTACAAAAAATAAATAAATCAAGAATCCACATCACTGTCAGATAAAAGAGCACTGACTGGGTTAAGCAGCTTTAGAAAGGTACCTGTAGCTCTGTTAAGGTCAGTGTGTGTTTGCAGAATTCACAGGTGGTCTCACGGTATTTGCATTTGCGGCTCAAGTGTTCAGGCATGTCCTTCCTCATAATCTTCTCTTTACACAACGGACAGGGCACCTCAAAGTACTCACACATGTTCAAATGGTCCTGATGGTCCAAAGAGGGAGATGGAGACAGAGACATAGAAGGGAATAAAGGAGAAGACATTCATTTGAGTAAGGACCATCAGAAAATCATTATTCCCTCCTTACTGAGACTAATAATGTACAGAAAATGTATTATAGTGTAATAGGCATGATTTTCAACAGAACCATTAACCTGTATGTACAATTTTATGTGAATGGCAGCTGTTTTGTTTATTATACAAAGATTAAATCAGAAATCAGTCTTTATAATTGCACGTTAAAAGATTTATAGTATATTTATATAATAACACTCTCTTTATGAACATCCAATATAACGCAGCTAAAAAGAGTGAGCAAAGAAACGTACCGTAACCTGTTGTAAACTCATTTGTTCTTTACATCCGTTTTTCGCACTGCGGCAGTAGACTTTCAAGGTCATAATCTCTCTATGGCAGCAAACATCACGAAATATCTGACCATAAAGAAACAAAGTTACACTACTCTCACCCACTCTCAGCCTTTTTGCTTTCAGTTACAGTTTAGTAACAGCTATATAAATGGGGAAGGACTTACTTTATCTTGAGATAATGGCTCCATATCAGCTGGACACACCGGATTCGGTTTACTGAAAGAATAAAAAAAGGTGTTTGATATCAAACGCAGTAACCAGTGTCCTGGGGCACATGCTCTTATACAAAGTGGGTGTTCAACAACATTTTGCTATACTTTCATCTATTAAATGTTTCAAGTCTAAGACTTGATTTAAGACTAAGATTTTTTTTTTTTTTTTAAACTTTCTAATGATCAGACTTTGTAGAAATGGTAGGTATGCATGGGGAAAATTGTCTCAGATCAGATGCTGGCAGGACTCTCCTCTATCTCTGGTTTTGGGATTCCCACTGCCTACAAGTAGCCTGTTTTATTTATTTCTGGATCACTAATAAGACATATAAGTGCAGATATTTCCTTGGGATTTATTTTCTATTTGTATTAATTGATACTACATAAAAGGTAAAAGAAAAGAATGTTTATTGATATAATTGTTTATGATTTGGTCAGACTGCCTGTACAAGTCAATGCAAAGTTACTTTTATGACAGTGGCTGACTTTTGAAAATATTTCCCTAACTAGTCCTCCAAGTTTAATGTGAAGTGAATGTGGGTGTCTGAGTCATTGTTTCAAAAAGTCTCCGCTTGTCTGTCTAAACTAAAACGCAAACCCCGGAGTTTTTTTAAAACTAAAACAGGGGCAGCAGTGTTTTCCAAAAGTCTCCTTTTTTGGGGCTCGAAAACTCCGGAGTAGTGTGGATGCTGGGCGTAAACGTAGCAAAAGCGATGCGTTTTAAAACTAAAACGTATTATTTGGATGTAGCCACAGAGCAGTTGGATGTGCTTGGAGGAGAGAACTAATTACCCTTTTGTGTTTACATGAACAGACAAATGCTCTAGACTGGCCAGGGGCAATTATGAATACAGAATTATTAAGACACCATTTTACTTTCTTTATAGCTTAAATTGTTTCAAATATCAAGCTTATAATTACCATCAGTGTTTTGAAAATAATGTTTTGACGTGTTTCTTGATGTGTAAGCTTCAGGTTGAGTTGATTCTTGTTTAATAATTGCATCCTTAATCCCCCTGACTCACAGAAGCATTTCTCTCATAGGTCTTTTAGATTGATCACAAGATGCAATAGGTCATCAACCTCAGGAAATATTTTCCTCATGATAATAACCACATGATACAGTGATAATGCATGTAGTAATGACTGAAAGTTAGAAGTGCCCCAACCTAAGCAGCTGGTTAATGCAGCTCTCGCAGAAGCGGTGTCCACACTCAGTCTGCCGAGGATTACACAGCACCATGCGACAGTGCTCGCAGCAGTACTTGGGCTCAGGAGGCATGACGAAGTGGTCCTGAAAACCACCACGCAGCGGGAGGAAGGACTGCTGCTGCTGCAGAGCAATCTGCTGCTCCCGCCCGTCCACACGGCGTGGCAAGGACATGACCTGCAACAGGGGACAAACACAAACGGACAAGTTACCCCCCCTGAATGTGGCAAGGTTCTTGTATAGCTGAATACCAATTACTGTTCTAATATACATGGAAAACACAAGGTATTAAATAATCATCTTTGCAGCCAAATAAGAGCTGCCATAACGTATGTAGTTTGCTACATTTTGAATGAGAGGCCTTTTTAGGATGCTGTCACTAAGCCCTAGGGATGATGAGCTCAACCCCTTGAAGTTGGGGAACTTTCCAAAAACGTCACGCTTTAATGCTATCAAAGCGGTCATGTTTTGGCTGCTACCTGGAAAGCTTAAAAAGCCACTTACTGATGAGCAATTATTTTGGCCTGCTGGAAAAGCACCAGACTTACATGCTCGAGATCACTCAGGCATGATATTCCACCATATTACATCCTGAAGCCATATGAAAAGGAATAAAGGAAGACAAACAGCATTCCTGAACCACAACAAAACCAAATCCAACCAGAAAGATATGGCTCAAAAGGCAGGTGTGAAAATGCAGAGTTCTGCAAACTACAGAACTTTATTTAAAGGCTACAAACAACGTCAAGAGAATTCTTGATTACATCGTTGTATCCAGGGATGTGCTAAATTTGTCTAAAGGTGCTTTCACATCTAGTGGTCCGGTTGCTGAATCCGAATCAGAGCGAAATTGATATTTTTGGTTCGTTTTCTATTTGGTTTGGGTAGTTTTCTCATGGTACATAATTAAACAAAACAAAAAGCAAAAAAAAAAAAAAAAAAAAACGTTGGCTGAGGACTGACTTACTTCTGTCCTTTAGCTTAGTTTACACCTCGTGGCTCATTTTGGCAGCTCACATGATGCCTATCATTGCTTTATGCTTTTAGTCAATCCGCAGCCTAATTTTAAACCTAATACTGTAATAATATGAATATATAATATCCAAAGTATAACATAATTGAAATGATTACAATCCCTCTACCCAGTGTCACCCAGAAGAGGATGGGTTCCTTCTTCGTCTCATATCAGAGAGCTTTTCCTTGCCACTGTCTTGCTCATTAGGGATCTACATCTACATCTGACTTTCTATAAAGCTGCTTTGTGACAATGCCTATTGTTAAAACTGCTATGAAAATTAAAAAAAAAAAAAATCTCTTCTTTAGAAAAATAAGCTGAACAAAAATTGTGTGGAAATAAAAAAAAAAAAAAAAAAACAAAGAGGAAAAAAGGCAGAATGAAGACAAAATGAAACAACTAAAAGCAAGTGAACCGAAATTTGTCTTTTCTGTGCCAGTACCTCTCAGATTTTCAGTTCTTAAGACAGCAGTAACTAAAAGCTGAGGGTTGTATCTTCAGTGAAGCTTTTGAGATGTGTTGCAAGATATTCAAATGGGGGGAAAAAATCCCAGAGAGAAAAAGGTGTTTACAGAATAAAGTGCCTCAATATAGACAACCACCACAGTCAGCTGCCTTCTCATAAGGGCAAAGTGTCACTACAAGGACTAATGTAATGCATTTGTAATGTAACGGGGTAATACATTTTAGGGTTTTAGTCCTCTCTGAAACTGTTAAGTTAGTAATTTCCCCCTGTATGATCCTGCATGTGAAAAAACTCCTCCATTTTTTATGTACTATTACGGATCTGTAGAAATAACCTCAGGTAACATACTGTATATCCTACCCAAATTGGTAATAATTCTGTCTCATCCTGTGGGAGTAGTGCTTTTTCTTCAGTATGGAGACACTCAGGGAAGCACTCTTTTCTATCATCTCCAGCCAAAGCCAAACCTGAAGCAAGCACCTGTGTACCAGCGATGTTAGCGTGAAACCCATCAGCTCTGAACAGGTCATGCATCCCTGAAACCAGTCTACATTTTCTGTAAATTGGGCCACGTGTGCGGTACGTATAATAGCAAGATTTTTAAATTTTAATTAAATTAAGTCTTATTTTAAATGTAGCTGTTTCTGCAGCTTGTTTCCATTGCTTTTATTTTTGTACCCGCCACCTGGACGTCATTTTATGCAAAAATTATTTCCTCTTATTTGCATTGTTGTGTGCAAATGTAATGCAACATAAAATTAATATTGGAGTTACTGTTTATACATTTATTTAGGTTTTGTGTTTGATGAATTCGCTTTGGTAATATTTTTAATTTAGCCCACTAACCACCAACGCAGAGCTGCGTTTCCAGCGTCGGTGCAAACTGAAGTCATACAAGCTTCCCAACCTTATTAAAATCAAGGTGAAATTCATGTTATGGAATCATCAAGAAATCAGCTCGTGCAAGAGTAAAAGCTTAATATGTAATACATCCAAAAGCTTAATGATATATCTGCCATTTTGTTTTCAGCTCCTATAAAGAGGAGAGCCATATTCTGCTGCTTGCAAATGCACTGCCAGACAAGTAGTGGATTATTCCAGGAGCAGGATGTGTTATATGCTTGGTAAAAGTGAACTAGTGAGGGAAAATAATCAGCAACTCATTTGTTTAACGCGTCAGTTCATTTGAAGAGTTCTTCACTGACAACTACACGTACCAGGAATTTACATGACTTGAGCACAGATTTGTCAACTTCTTTACAATTACAAGTTAGCTAGCAATCACTTGTGGGTGTTTGTTTTTAACATTGAACTCATTTTGGCTGACATTTTTATCCAACATGGCTACAACTGAGACAGGATACAACTGAGCAGTTGAGGTTAAGGGCCTTTCTGAGATTTGATCTCACAACCTTCTGATCAGTAGCCCGATCAGCAGCTTTAAGCATTCACCCATCACCTTAATAATATTCAAGCATTTTTAGGAAAGGAGAATAAGCTCCATCTGGATCGTTGCTCTTTTCTCTCTGTTTTTTGAAAACATATGGGGTCAGTTGTCAGTATCACCAACGTGAACTGAATTTGTGGAAGAGTGGATTCCTACCTTTGAATTTGATAATTTCCTTAAGTTTTGAGTAGTTAAGTACATAGATCTAGTTATGTTCAAGGAGAAATACTAGCCAAGTTAACTAAAACTGCCCCTGTGCCTCTCTCAGTCCCACCAATCTATTTTAATTTCTATAGATTCAATGTAGGTAAGGCATGATATTTAGCTGATGAGTCAGATGTCAAAGCACAAAAAACCCACACTAAAAAGTGTTGAATGCGGCTGTCCTGTACACCTGGCCTGTAACATGGATGTCACTGAAGCAGCGGGACACAAACGGAAATGGCTTGTGATTTCAGATTATACTGAGCTCTGTGAGGCATCAGTGTTTCTCTCCTACACACACAGAGAATCTACTCCAACACTGTTTATAGATCAGCAGACAGAAGTTTCCGTCATCTCCTGCTCCATTTTCAAGCGCTTAAAGTCTGGCCTTGCATTGCCACATCAAGAGTTCCTGACCAGCAGCTCACAGCCTGGGAAACCCCTTCATAACAGGCATAACTCCCTAGCACTAATAATATCTCATTGGAGCCACGTATCTCACTAAACCAAGTACAGAGGAAGGCCCTAGCAATGCCACACAGCCCAACATGAAATGCCACAGTTACGCCGTTACACTGCAGTGCTTTTTCGATTCAAGCTTACAAGTCAGGCGAGCATATAAGAGCACAATTCGGGGGGGTCGGAGGAGAAGGAAAACAGCCCATCATGTAGCTCATGCACTAGGAAGCTCGTATTTTAATCTCGTGCAAACTGAGGATGTCTTGGACGAAGAATTGTCTACGAAATGTGAATAATGCAAAATGAGCTTTTTGCATGAGAAAAAAAAAGTCTGAACGTGTTTGATCACATTGTGGTGTTAGGTGAGACAAACAGGTCATTCATCTTCAGGAAGTGCTTTATACTGGTCAGAGCTATGGTGGATCCAGAACACCGGGCACAAGTCAGGAATATGCCACTTCATCACAGAGCACCGTGCACAGCCAATCTGCATACTGGCATGTTTTTTAGGAGAGCAGAGGAAACCTGAGAACCCAGAGGAAACCCATGCAGACACTGGGAGAACATGCAAAACTCCATACGCAGTAACCTGAACTCAGGATCGAACCGAGGAATCTGGAGTTGTGTGGCACCACCGTGCTGCCCTGTGTTCATAGTTACTGTACTAATATATTCACATATATACAAAAGAGTCATACAAAAATAATAACTTCTTTACCCTATGTATGGCACTTCATGGCCACTACAAAGCTATTTCAGATTTCCAAACCATTATTACAGGTGTAGCCCCTTGTCAAGCTGTAATAAATTATTTATTAGAGAGACAGAGCCATGCTGATGACTTGCATGCATCACTTTGCATGATGTGCATGACTTTCAAATAAGTAATAAAGATTAACATCATTTTAAAAATAGACAAATGGTCATCACTCCATCAGTGCGGATGTATGAGGAAGAGAACCTTCACATCTGAAAGTATTGTACAGAATTTCCATTACACTGCAATTATTTTAAAAAAAGAAAAAAAAAAGAAAAAAAGGTCAGTCATTCTATTTATAAATAAATTAAATAATGGCAGTGGAAATAACACACACATATACACTAACATTATATATATATATATATGCACGCACACACACATATATTTTATATATCTCACGTGGATGAATAAAAGAACTGTAATGCAAGTATGGTGCATGTAACACCTCCCAAACACACAAGCGCACAGCTGCGGTGTGACCCAAGCGTACAAGACTGTCTGCTGCGTCATAAGAGGATGCTTAATCATCTGTTGAGAGAGCGTAGGAACTGAGGAACTAACAGAGAAACATGAGCTAAATGAAATTATCCATCTAATGGAATTACTTTCATATACATACATATATATACACACATACACACATACATACATATATACACACACATACATACATACATACATATATATACACATACACACACACACACATATATACATACATATATACATATATATATGTGTGTGTATATATGTGTGTATGTATGTAT
>JAOTRR010000002.1:7312657-7323621 GCA_028570945.1 Gogo arcuatus
CACACACACACACACACACACACACACACACACACACACACACACACATCATATATCCAAGTGTCCAAGTTACTGAGAAACTCCATTTTGATTTTGCTTCTTTTTGACATATTTGCATCTCTAGTTCAATCATACTGGGCTTTTTTTTTCTTTTTTTAAATCAAAACTTGGGTATCGATCATGCAAGTCCTGCCCCTGAAAAGAGGACATTCAAGCCTTAAGCCTTATTCTGCATCATCACATGAGACAGAAATGAAATAACAGTCAAAACTATCCTGGGGAAGGCAAATGTATTACTGGCTGACCAATATGTGTAGTTCTCTAGGAGCTTACAGGAACATTTAAGGGGCTTTTCACTTTGCTGCCTCATTCCTTGCAATCATTGCTGACAACACACACACAAAAAAGCAGTACGTAAGCAATTCATGTTAGAGACAAGCAAATCTCATAGCCCATCATGCAAACAAGCAAACAAACAAACAAACAATAAATAAAACAACTACTTTACTATTCTACTATTATAAAGGAAACACACTATACTAATTACTTTCACTCAAAGAATTGTCAGAGGATATATCTGACTGAACAAAGTGTTTATAAACCCCATCTCTCTCTCTCTCTTTTTTTTTTTTTTTTTAAATCATGAAATTCCACAGATCAACAAAGATTAAAGCTCCAATACTTCACTGGTCTATATTTAAATTTCTGTTAATTCGTATAAATGACCAAATCTATTTCTATAAGTGCAGTACAAGTCCTCTGAATTGACCTATACATGGCTGAACACACAAAGTATGTAACCTGCCTCAAAAAGATAGAAAGCAAAAATTCTGATGCAGGGAGACCATTTGTGCCGTCTCACCCAAAGCTCCACATCCGAGTCGGACAGAATTTAACACCAGAAAGAGCTGGCGGGGAAGTGTGTAACCCAATCCACCAAGAGTGTAAGTTCAGGGCTGAATGGCGTCCAGGTAAAGGAGGTTTTCTTTGAACATGCATGCACTGCCGGAGAAATCATAGCAAAAATGAAACAAAAGTCTAAAGGGGAACATCAGCCTATTCTCGTCTGACCTTTCAACAGAGGAAGAGATCAAGTGGTACTGACACACAACCATTTCTTTCCAGTAATGGTTGTATTTGAATGCTGACAAATGATTGTGATTTGTAAATTAGTGGTGAAGTCCAAAGATATATATATAGCATGCCAAGATGAATGTACGTGTGAACATGCATGTGTATGTGAATGTGGCTCCGTTGCTGGTCCCAAAAGAGTGTGCGCGCGCTGGAGCATGTCAGGGGACCTTACCGTGTTTATTCTGAGAGTTCAACAGATGTCAGATTCAAATGGGCCAGGTTGTGAAGTGAGAAAGAGCACCCAGTGATCAAAAGCAACCCCAACATCCTCCTCCCAAAGACTGACAATGCCTCAGCACAAATAGTGAATCCAGCAGAGTTAAACTCAGCTGTGTGTCATCACGGTATTTCCATCAGTAGTTTACAGGCCTGAACCAGACTTTTTCCTAGGTCAAAAAGAAAAACACAACACAGCATGATGATGGTGGAGGAAACAGGTTTTCCATGCACTAACTGTACCCATCCCTGGTAAAGGTGAATCTGCTGAGAAGTAGGGTTTGGAGTGAAAATAGAAAATCTTCAGGTCTGTGATGAATGAGGGAGAAACCTGTCATCCATGAGCCAGGAAACACAGACAGTCCAAATATGTATCGAGTTGATGTTAGTGAAGAGCTGACTGACTGGAGGCACCACTTCTGAGTGGGTTTAGTAGGTTTAGGGCTAGCTGTTCTGTTCTGTTCTGTTTGTATATTTATTTGTTTACCCCATTGAATTATTATTATTATTTTTAAATAAAACCCCTTCAAATGATATTTAGCTAGGAAGGCCTGCCTAAAAGAGGCAACTTTTGGGTGCTAGCCACATAGCTTTGTGGTTAAACGAGCCCATAGCTCCTTTAGGCTTGTCTTGACACAGGTTGTTGCTAACTAAAACCAAGCTTCTCGCGCTGTCGCCAAACGTGGAAAGCTAACTGGACTCACAAACCCCAACATTTACACCACTTACATGAATCAGTTATGGACGTCGTCCGATATCGCAGCACTGTTTTTTGCCTCGGAACAATGTAAGAGCCGAAGCCTCGGCGGTTTGTCCAGTCCACTTCATGAACGTTCCCACACACGGCAAAACGTCTCCAACGGCTACAGTTCACACAGATCCGTCCTCACTGATTCTCACACAGGCTGCGGCCGCCGAGACACCAAACCTTTTCATGGTCGGATGTCCAGTTTGGAGAGAAAAAAGTGAGCAATTTGGCCCGTGGAGAAGCTCAAAAATCCACCAGCGTTAAAGCCTTGTGCGCTGTTGATGTCAATTCGAGTAACTGGAAAGCCCCCTCGCTCCGACTTCCTCAGGAAATCCCCGTCAAAAAAAAAAAAAAAAAAAAAAAAAAAAAAGCGTAGTAAAAGGACGCCATTGAGGTGAGCACGAAGCCGCGAGAGGGCGCTGTGCGCACGCGCAAACCTCAGCGGAGTTTTAAACAGGGAGAGCAATCTGATTGGACGAAGCGGCACTGCGTTCATCAGTGTCTCACGCGCCCCGTCTGCTTGTCTCTCTGTGTGTGTGTGTAGTGGTGGGGAAAATGAACAGGAAATGCAGATGAGATTTTCAAAATAGTTTTGGGCCTTAAAAATAAATATGGAATAAATATAGAATTTTCTCTTTTACTTGTTTTTCAGTTCATTTTGGTGGTAAAAGTAGGCCTACTGTATGAACAGACTGACATACAGATAGGTGTAAAAGCCCAGTACAACAAATCATTTATGGAAAAATACCATCCTTCACCCAAGCTAACGTCAGAAAACACAGAGAGAGAGAGATGTGATTTAGACTCTAAGTAAACAAAGAGGCTAGACTTAAAGGCAGGGTAGGTAATTTTGGAGAAACCAGCAAGAGTAAGCTACATTTTGAAACTAGCCAACTGAAAAATCCCACCCCCTCCCTTCAGCGCTCCCTCAAAAAAAACCCACTACTCCATAACATGAACGCGCACTGCCTGATTACTGATGGAGGACGAGTCCATGAGAGAGAGAGCACTAGAAAGAGGAGCATAGCGTGTCACCGTCATATCAACTACCTCATGTCTCATTCACATGTAAGAAAACACCTAACATTATCATGATGAATGTAAACAATGAACATGGCGAATGTTATTACTCACAGCTGTCGACTAACTAGATAGCTTTAGCAATATGTCTGCCTAGCCTTGTGGAAGACTCCGGTCATGCGCAATGAGAGCACAGGCAGAGTGCGTGCAGGTTGGTAGGAAGCAGGTAGGCCAGCCAATCATTTCATTTGTACTAAATGAAAAGATTTGACGGGCTTTTTACAGCCCTGCGACTGTCACAGATGACAGATTTATTTCTTTTTATTGTCAGAGCATTTGATTTATTCATTACTGTCAGGATGTAAAGACAATTTCAAGAAAAACAACAAAAAATGCTTCTAAAATAAATTACCTACCCTAGATTTAACCATTATGCTTCATGACACCTTAAAAGTTGTCCCACTCATGTACACCATTATTAGTTTCATATCCTTCAGAGGTTTGTGGCCAAATGTTGCACCTGTGTGTTAGAACACATCAAAAAATACCTCTAGTGGAAAACCTAAGAAGACTTACTGTAAGTAATCAATATATTAAACTAGACGTGTGCATTTTCTGAAGAAAATTGAGTGCGAGTGCTCCGCCGCAGCACAAAAAATAATGAGTGCAGTTCATGATGGATGGATGTGTGTGTTGTGTGATTTGGTGAAATGAAGTTTGATGGCTGTTGGATGAATCATGACTTGGCTTCTGATGGCCAGTGTATTTCTATGGGGCCAAAAATACATTGCTGCCAATGGGATAAAAAGGGATGGATGAAAAACAAGAAAAAGACAAATGCAGGTCATAGCTGATTTCACGTACGTGTTGGATGAGTTGTCCTGAGGTGTCATATTAAGTTTGGTGACTCTTTAATGAAGCATGACTGAGCAGGAAGACTTTGATTCTGAAACTCCATGTATTCCTATGGGGCAATAAAATCGAAAAAGAAAAAATAATGAGAGAACAAATGTGTCTTTCCAAAAACTGTATACAAACATTATTCAGGCACAGGACGCATGAGTCAAAGTTGGTTTGGGGTCAATATCTTGAAAACTGGCATGACAGGTATCAATATTGTACTTGCTTTGCAATCACACTAAAATTATATCTTACTGTGGGGGGCAGTGTTTTAGAACTTGACATAGCTATTATTAGGCTATTGTAATGTAAGGGATTGCTAAGTTTGCTGTAGAAATGCCAATATATAGCTTTCCTGTTGGCACAATAAAACACCCAAGTTTATGTTGGGCTAAGTCTTACCTCATTAACAGCTTGAGCTATTTGGCTACAATTAAAACTCTCAATTAAAATTGTGAGTTTTTGAAGGAGTTTTTGAAGGCTGTATTTTATTAAAATAAAATACAATTATAAAGAATTAATTTATTATTTCAGTGTGTGCCACATAAAACAAAAATAAAAACAAAAAATCTGATTTTTAAAAAAAAAATCCCATTGCTTTCACTTTTCCCCCCAAACTGAGTGATTATTGAAATCCACTGTGCTGTGGGTAATACAGGAAACCGTTCAGCAAAGTGAAAACAGACCAATATGTCAATGAAAGAAGTTTAAAAATAAACTTAGAATTGCATTGCAAAATAAATCTTGGATGCCATTGAGGATCACATGTTGATTATAAAAATTGATATACAAGTCATTCAGGGTGGATTTTTCCCTTGAAGAGTGTCACAGCCTAACTATTTACAGTACTGTGCAAAAATCTTAGGTGCATGCAAAAAAATGGTGTAAAACAAAGTACTATAATATAAAACAAAAATTAGCAGTAAACAGTAATAAACAGTCAATATTTGATGTGACTACCCTTTACTTAAAAAAAAAAAAACAGTACAGTAGTAATAGTAATAATAGTCTCAGGTACAATGTGTGCAGTTTTATAAGGAAATTATCTGTAAGTTTTACTGAGCATCTTGCAGAAGCAGACACAGTTCTTCTGGAGACTTTGTCACTTGCTTCTTATTTCTGCAGCAAAACCCAGCAGCCTTCATTGTTTTGTTTTTTGTCTGAAAAGTCTCTTATGTAATATGCTGCTTTCTTTACTGACATACAAACATTTTTCTGTAACATTTAGTTTTGTGCTGGAAAACTAATGTTTGGAAATCTAAAATGGTTTTTTTCCTGACTTGATAATGTAAAAATCATAAAATAAAAAATGTATTACAAAGTTTGTACTTAATAAATAGGGTGCCTAAGACTTTTGAACAGTACTGTATAAGACAATGATGAATTATTGTCTATTTCTTAGTGCAAAATGAATAGCCACATAATGACAGTATATACTGTAGCTTCAGTGTTGCTTTACATTTCCTAATTTTCATCTAAATACGTACATTACAGTAATGATTTACATCACAATGAGCTAGATATGGGAGTGGACACACCCTGGATATGGTGAAATCCAAGTCGCTTGAGTCGACCGGATGACACTGAGTAGGCTAAACTGCCTGAGTTCTTCACTATTTCTATGATCTCTCTTCTATGTAACTTCAAGCGAGGTTACTTTCAGTTTTAGAAATGAATTTTAAAAACACAATAGACTTTACAGTACATGTACTGCTACATTATACAAAAAATACTACACAATGCTGTAGATATACAAATGAATGGATTTGCTTTCTATTTCTATTTCATGTGAAAAAATTTTGCACTGGTAATCTCTTGTACTTTATCAATCTCATAACTGTCTAGACAGCCAAACTGTACATGCGTTAAAATATCGTGATCAAATGAAGGATTATGAAGAACCAGTAAGACCAATCTGTGGTAGACCAAAGTGTTTTCCCCACTGTTTTTAAAACAGAATGAAACACTACCCAAATCTAGAGCTAAAACCTTTTTTGTGTCAAGAAAACTTACACTAACCTTATATGATCTGAGAACCACAAAGCTTAAAATTGTTAGTATACTTGTGCATGAATGTTTTACTAAAATACTGCGTCATCTAGCTCATGGTCCCCAATTTCTGCCAATAATTTTTTTTGACCATCAGTGTAGGTCTAAGACAGAACTTTTTGCCTTTCATACGCAGACTACAGCTCATATACACTATTCCCCTTCTTATCATCATCTTGTAAAATTATTGCCCTGTGGGGAAAATCTTAGAATTTAAACAAGCAGTTTTGTTCTTAGACATTGTATTGTATAAGGCATCATTCAGGTGAAGCTAACTAATATTATAGACAATTTTCATTGTTCAAATTGTGTGGCATCATAAGAAAACCTGAAAGTAATTTGTTTTTTTACCTTGTTGTCTCATAACTGAATCACTAATTCCAAGCATTGTGCAAAACTTGTTACAGAAATGAAATTCTAAGTGATTAGTAATGATAATGTGGTGTTCAGGTAAGAACCATAAAACACACGTACTCCATTATTTGGTTAAGCCCCACTGGTTTATTCTGTGGCTAATGTGACAAACCGGTTATATGTGGGCAAAGTCTGTATTGTCAAAAAACACACACTGAAGCATGTATGCACACGCGTACACGCGCGCACACACACACGGACAAAGATCATCAAAATCAATCAGTCTTCCAATTTGTGGATGTGACACAGTAACTAAATGAATATGAATGGAGAAAAAGAAAATAACCTCAGGACAGACTTGACCATTTTTGTCCAAATCTCAGTAGCCTGCATCTATTACATCTGTAGTGCTTGTAATAATTGAACCTGCATCCACATGTCCCTTCCTATTTTACTGCAGAATACACCCTTACACTTGGACCAATTTTACCAAATAATTGCCCATGCATGCAAGACACACCTTAGCACACCTCATTAAAAACCCAAGACAAAAGCATATACCAAAATAATAATAATAAAAAAACATAATAAAAATCCAGCTTACTATTACAGGCAGCCTGTATTTACTCAACTCTTTGCTTTTAAAGATAAATTTATTTTGCAATATTCACATATAACCCTCACCAACAATTATTAATTGTCCATTATTAAGCTTCTTTCTTAATGAATTACTTAAGCAATTTACTTACATTCTAATTAAGTGAGAACCTGATATACTGAACCACTATATTTAAAGAGAATTAAATATTTTTGAATTCATTGATTTGAATATCTTAAAGGGGACGTTCAAGATTTGACACCTTCACCTGCTTCGTCATTTACCCATAATTCAATAGTTAATAATAGGTTTTATCCATCCAACTGTCCAGAATTTAAAATAAAGCTGAACACAAACTTGCATTTGCATTCCAGCTGCAACAAGGCCAAGTCATCATGAGTTCCTCAGCGATGTCTGTATTCTGTAGCACATCCCTGAGGAACTGGGAAGAGCCAGTATGAGGGAGAAAAAAAAAGGCAATAAATCGTTTCACTTCTCTGCATTTGCTTGGTTCACTAGAAGAAAATCACTTAATTATATGTTAAACATGCCTTACATGGCTGAATAAATAAATACACTAATACTAACTTTGCTAAATGACTTCACTGTCATATCTTTAAAGGCAGATAATGATCTCGGGTACTTGCAGCGCCAAAGCTGGCTGTTCTACCAATTAACAGAATCAAGGCTATTTCATATGACTTTCAGATTCAGGCATCAAGAACTCAATACACACACTTTCATAATTGGAAAAAACGATTATTCCTTTGAAACAACTTATTAAGCAAATAAATAAACGAATAGCTTAAGTCATGATAGCAATGGTGACTCATCTAAAATCAAACATACTAAATATGATCACTGTACAAAATGATGAGGAACAAAACTTAAACAAGAGCTCGATGCTACACTAAAGTAACTAGCAAGTTATGTGGGAGACCGAAACCATGTTTATTGAACCTTCAACAGAAGTCAAGCTTTCCTCTGTCATTGATGAGATCACAAAATCCATCCAGCGTCCTCTGCGTTTCTGAAGGTTCAGAGAATATAGCGCTTGGAGCACCAGGTACAACATTGACCTGACAGAGAGACTACTTCCTGTTGGCAGTGACAATACAAAAGTAAAGACTATCCTTATTCCTGGTTGGGCCAGTTGACTTTGGAGGACATGTAAAAATCATAGATTTCAGCCAAGTCAAAGGAGCAGCAATAAGGAGACTGGTGGGAATGGTGGGTACAAGCCGGTGCCTCTTCGACACAGCATGCCTTCAACTGGACTGCAGATTGCATTTGGATCACAAGCATCTGATCTCTCAGATGTGGGCACTCAAGAGGCAGAGGGGGTCTGTGCTTCTGTGGGCATAGGTTCCTGAACATAAAAACAAACAAAAAAACAAGCTGTTACTTAAAGAGTGTTCCTAAGTTTACCTTCTTTAGTCTCTGACTTGTTTAAGCGCAAGACACAAGACAGTTAGGCCTTGGTGTATTACACATGCACCTCCTGTACAAGTCTGGAGACACCAGCTTTTCCAAATGTTTTCAGAAATAAACAAGGAACGAGCATTTCCTTTCAGTCTGCAATTTAGTTTAGCTTTTTTTTTTTTTTTTGAATTACATACAGCACTGCCCCCCTTCCCCTCCAAATGTTTCTCGCACAACTAAGTGTGTCTGGGGTTGTTGACAAAAATGTCACTTTAAAATATTTTTTACAAAAAGAAGGTGTTAGCAAACTTTCAGAGCATTTGTAAGAACTGCTAATGACTAGAAATGGAATGTGTTGTCTTGATTTAAGACCTTCAGACCTCCTTCTGGTCCTCTGGTGGTACAGGTGTGGTGGTTCCTTCCTCAGACGACACCTCCATTTTCTCTTCCTCCGAGCTCTTAGAGGCTTCCACACCGTGCTCAGCCTCCCACTCCTGCAACACCTCGTCCAAGTTGAAGCGTCGGCGATAATTTACAAAGAAGTTCTTCACCTGCACCACAGACTTGTTGCCGATTACATCGGAAATGGCCTGGAAATCCCTTCCATATTTCCTTATAGCTGAAAGATTGGAGAAAAAATAATAATAATAATTATATATACACACACACACACACACATACATACACACACATCATCTGTATGTCTATCTATCACCATTAAATTCTTCTAACTATCCTTCTCAGGATTGCAACAGCTTAAAAAAAAAAGGCTAAATTTTAAGAAGTACTGGTAAAAAATATCCTGCAAATTTACCTTGTACCGCAAGAAGCTGCTCCTCTGTAGTCCAGCGTGTGTTGAATTTCTGATTCACCTTTGAAAACAGTGTGCTTAAATTAGACTGAGACACACAGAAAGAACATCAAAATCAAAAGCCTCAACAGCTAATAACACTGAATCCTTGTATGTGCCACAGCTGTGCCTCAACTTCCACTTTTTAAATTCTTAAGAACAGGAAGAAAACCTGACATTTAGACACATGCCATACCTCAGGAGGCCGAAACTCCTCTACCCCTGTATCAAGTGCTTCTCTTAGGGCACTGTTGTTCTGTTTGATGCTCTGGATCTGCAGACAGGTTTCACAATCACATGTTTAAATGTGCACTATGACACTGAACCTATGCTCTTTATGCTAGGTTAAAGTTAAATGAACGTACACTGGATAGAACAAACCTGTCGTTTAATGGCGATGAGCTCCATGTCCAACTGCCTGAGAACATTGGCTGCGGCTGGGCCACTGCTCGACATGGCAGTCACATCACTCTGGTTCAGGTGCATGCCTTTGGGAGGCTTTCTCTTGGCCCGGTGGTGGTTCCGTGGACCTTGTGCTTCCTTTTTAATGTGAGCTGGCTTGTCTGTGAGAGGTGCTGGCTATAAAAGGGTTCAAAACCTATTAGCCAACTATGGTTTGTAACTGAAGGAAGAAAAGAAGCCACTGAAGAAAGTTAAAAAAATAAATAAAAGGTCCTAGAAATTGGAAACTGGTCACTCATAACTAGCAGCACCAATATCTGCATTTGCTATTAGGCACTTTATGCCCACTTTAGTCTCCATTTACTCAGTTAGAAAACGGAAAACCAAATACAAATGTATTGTTAATTTTCCCCAGCTGGATAAAAATGGACATGATGCTAAAAAGGACACTGTATAACTGCTACTAATGCATATGTAAAAGGGCTAGACTATAGAAGTGAATATTAATAGTAAAGTGTCATGATAGTCAAACCACGGATTTATTTAAATTTGTACTGGTACCTTCTGGACAAGTGCAGGTTTTGTATCCTGTTTTTCAGGTCCAGATGGACCCTGAGGGAGAAAAAAAAGTGTGTTTACTAAGAGAAATACTTCAGTGCTCATTGAAAAGAAGAAACATTGCAAAAGGGGATCAAAGGTAAACAATTCAGACAAGTGTGTGTGTAGGACTGCAAGTTCATTTCCCAGAAAAAATGAAACAGTAGAGCAAAAAGTCCATTTTACTTCATACACAGACAACTTTTTACACACAAAAAAACTGTACCTCTTTTTTTTCCTCCTTGCTTGATTCAAATTCTGTGTCAGCTGGAGAGTTGCAGTTTGTCTCCTGAGCCTCGTCATCACTTAGAAACAAAACAAGAAGTAATTTAATTTGAATTTACAGCTGACAAAATGTACCTGTTCAATAAATAACACTAATAAAAATGAAGACTGAAACTGACAGTGTAATTTAATGATGCAGTGATGTCCTGAACTCAACCTGCATACTTTAAAGATAATTTAAACAAAAATTTGGGAAGGTGGGACTTTACATCTGATTTTTATTGGCTAGTAAAAAAAACTGGACATTTAAAAACATTTTAAAAAAAACAGATCTAAATGCTAGCTTGCACCAGCATATGCATGCATATGCGCACATATACACATATATATGCGCGTGTGTGTGTGTGTGTGTGTGTGTGTATGTATATATATATATATATATATATATA
>JAOTRR010000002.1:7463670-7477717 GCA_028570945.1 Gogo arcuatus
TGAGTGCAATACAGGTCAAAGATTATTTACAAATCATTGTTTTCAGTTTTAATGTCCGTTTCAACATAGCATCCCAACTTTTTGGATTTGGCATAGTATAGCCACAAAAATCAATTTATGTGTTCAGTTCTGCAATTCTGGGGCTATTCCCCCCATCCTTCATCCTCCTCCTCCTCACAGTGTGGGGGTACAGTGTGGATATAGGTCCAATTCCTGGCAAGTTGTAACTGTTTAAGATGTGAACATTTTGCTATATAATTGTTCATAATAGTATTTTTAACTGCTTATCTATTTTTTTTTAAAATATCTACTGCCTGATTTGCATAATAACAATGGGATACAGTGTGTGATTTACAGTATCAGAGGCCACTACTGTAGGGAGAAAGACTAAAATAGGCATGGAGTCATAAATAGCTATATTTTGAAAGACTGGCAGCAGTGTTTTGATAAAGACTAACAGTGGTGTTTGAGTAAAGACTGCTTGATAAAAACTAACAGTAATATTTGGATAAAGGAACTAAGACCAGTGTTGGGATAAATAAACCAATAATAGTGTTGGGATAAATAAACCAACAGCAGTATTTGGATAAAGAAACCAACAGCTGTGTTTTAGCTAAATAAACCAACTGCAGTATTTAGCTAAATAAACCGACAGCAGTGCTTAGATAAATAGCAGTGTTTTCCAATAACCTGTGTCCCTTTACTGAATCTGAAGTGCTTTTCTAACGTGTAAAACCAGTGTGCACTTGCAGCACAAGACAATGTGTGGGTACTGGGGTATGTTTTTGTTTCAGCTACTGGATTTTCTGAATGTGAAGAGCTACAATACTGTTCACTTGGAACTATGGTAACATTGAAATTCAAATAGAGTTGCTCGCTGAAATTGCCATTAATGTAGAAGAGGAACATATCCACTGTGGAGAGGTACAATACCAGTACCCTGAGGCTAACCTAACATAGTTGTTCTGGTGCTGTTTTGCAATATTCCTTTGTATTTTGGTGTTCAGACTATTGCTAGTTTTTACTCATGGCTAGCCATGTTGGCATGTGTGGTGCTCATTCTTTTCTTTCTGTGTCCTTGTTGTCCCCTGCAGGTGATAATGGAAAATGGCTGTTCCAAAGGCTTTGGGCTTGTGTGCTTCTCAACTCTTGAGCAAGCCACGAAGGCCATAATAATGGAGATGAATGGCAGGATGTTTGTCACACTGTATGTGCGTTTTGATTGGTGCAAAGAGGAACACTCGATTTATCTGACTCATCAGCTTATGCAGAGGATGGCGAGCATGCATGCTGTACACAACCCCTACCATCCCGCACCATCCTCTAGCTATGTCATATATGCTATTCACCAGGTACACACTAAAATAATTCTAAAGCTTTTAGTTTTTCTTTTAAACAGATTTCAGTTACAATGTCAAGATCTTCCCCTAAACTAGCTAAAGTTGCCGCAAACTCACTGGATAGCTTAGCTAATTGGCACCTTTTGTGATTCTGATCTGAGAGGAACAAAATGAAATAAAATGTGTTAACTGCTGTGTGTGTGTTACAGGATCAGAACCTGGATGCTTATTATGTGAGCAGCCACCTGACTGAACTCTGTTCATCTGATTAGGGGTGAGTTATTGTTGTTTGCATAGTGCAAACATGCAAGTGTTGCATTTGTTACAGTGTGTGGTCCAATCTCTATGACTGATTGAAAACTGCACATTACTGTACTAAATAGTGTCAGAGCTCTCTCTCTCTCTCTCTCCTCCCCTGACCCATTCATATCTGCATTCATTGGAAAAAGGACTGTTCATTTTTCTTGGAATGAATTAATAAATAAAATGGGTTGATATATACTTGGCAGGTAGTCAATATACCTGGGTGTAGTGCCAAAGTACCACCTATGTGAGGGAACACTGCTGCAGTAAACATCATTGGAAAATCAGCGCTAGCTTTGTAGACTTGAGTCCAGCAGTCAGGTTACTGTGACTGGCAACCCAATCTCCTTGCTCCATACAAAAGAGTGTATCAAGTCACATGTGTGCTAAAAACCCTTTAGAAATCAGTGTTAGCCCACTACTTAGATAAGTGTTCATCTCACTGTTTCTTTTGGCAGTGTCATAAAGCACATGATACTGTACTTAATAGGGTGTTGAGTACTTAGGTATGCCACCTACTTGTAAGCTATGATGCTATACTAGTTAGGTTAGAATGGTGGGATGCGGTTTGGGACACTGCGTGTGATTGTTTGGCTGTCACGCTTTGTATCTTATTGCATTTTCTATGAGTAGATGTCCAGAACATGCTGCATCCAATTTATCTTGCAGTGATGCAGACCTTCAGTGCCACCACATTGACAACCAATCCAGCTTTGTTAGCTTGCTAGGTTAGAGTTTATCAGTCAGGTTACTATGGCTGAACCCTGCCTGTGACTACAACCCAGACTGCATGGTAGCATACAACATAATGAGTCAAAACATATCTGCCCTTTATCTGCTAAATACCCTATTGCAATGTGTTATCCTATATGTGTATAGATAGAACTACAGTTACAGATACACATTATCACAACATGAATTCACCACTTTCTGTAGGCATAAAGTAATGTTATGTGTAATATTATTGTATAATATTTTAATTATTATATTGTGTACTACTAATAATAACAGGACAGCATAGTAGCACAGTGGGTAGCATTGTAGCCTCACATGAGGTCAGAACCTCCAACCGAACGTTGCACTCTCCCACCCATACTTTTCTTTAATGAAAGATAGGCTGTATCGAGTGATGCAGGACACTCAAACCGGAGAGCAAATAACCCAATTATTAATTCCCAAAAGCTGCAGGGAATTCCTCTTCTATGCGGTTCATTATAATCCCACATCATTATAATCCCGGCCACCTGGGGCAGGACAAAACACTAAACCGACTCATGGCCTGGTTCTACTGGCCAGACATTCGCGGAGATGTCCACAGGTGGTGTGCGGCATGTCGTGAGTGCCAACTGGTAAATCCAGCAGCCACTCCAAAAGTGCCATTGCGCCCTCTTCCCCTAATCGAGACCCCCTTTGAAAGAATTGGAGTGGATCTTGTCGGGCCATTAGATTGGGCTGCACGAGGGTATCGCTTTATTTTAGTCCTAGTGGACTACGCAATGCGATACCCGGAAGCAGTGCTGCTGCATAACATTTCCGCACACAGTGTCGCAGAGGCACTGTTTAAAATTATCTCCCGAGTCGGGATTCTGAAGGAAGTCCTGACTGATCAGGGCACTACGTTTATGTCACACACACTTCACGAGCTCTATGACTTATTGGGGGTTAAATCAATCCGCACAAGCCTTTATCACCCACAGACAGACAGCTTAGTTGAGCAATTTAACCGAACCCTTAAGAACTTGATTCGTAAGTTTGTGCGCAAAGACACTTGTAATTGGGATAAATGGCTCGAACCCCTGTTGTTTGCAGTAAGAGATGTCCCACAAGCCTCCACGGGGTTTTCCCCATTTGAATTATTATATGGGCGCAAGCCTCGGGGCGTCTTAGACATCATACAGGAAATTGGGAGGAAGGGCCTTTTGACAGCAAAAACGAAATTCAGTACATTTTGACCTGTGTGCAAAACTCCACACACTCAGTCACTTAACCCAAGAGAATTTGTGGCAGGTGCAAGAACATCAGTCCTGGCTGTACAACAGGGGGACGCGCCTTAGAAAATTCACACCGGGAGATAAGGTTCTCGTATTATTGCCCACGTCGAGCTCTAAATTACTTGCCAAGTGGCAAGGGCCCTTTGAAGTCACACGGCACATTGGGGATGTTGACTATGAGGTGAAGCGAACAGATAGAGGCGGGGCACGGCAGATATACCACCTCAATCTGCTCAAACTATGGAACAAGGGGGTCCCCGTGGGGTTGGCAACAATAGTTCCGGAGAGGGAGGAGCTGGGGCCAGAGGTGAAAACAAAATCAGCCACATGATCCACCCCTGTCCCCTGTGGAGACCACCTCTTGCCGGCCCAGGTCACGGAGGTTGCCAGGATGAGAATGGAGTTTTCCAATGAGTTCTTGCCTCTTCTTGGTGCATCCCCAAATTGAAAAGACCGCAGCAATTGTGGCCTGCCTGAGGCCCAAGACCAAAAAGGGGGTGAGGCAGTTCTTGGGGCCGGCTGGCTACTATCGTAGGTTTGTGCCTAATTATTCAGATGTCACCAGCCCACTGACTGACTTCACTAAAAAGGGAGCACCAGATCCGGTCCAATGGGTGGAGCTGTGCCAACAGGCCTTCACCCAGGTAAAAGCTGCACTGTATGGTGGGCCACTTTTACACTTCCATGACTTCTCTCTCCCTTTTATTTTGCAGACCGACGCGTCAGACAGAGGGCTGGGGGCCGTTCTGTCCCAAATGGTGGAGGGAGAGGAGTGCCTGGTGCTGTACATCAGCCTCAAGCTCTTCATGTGGGAGACTAAGTACAGCACAATTGAGAAAGAGTGCTTGGCCATCAAGTGGGCGGTCCTCACCCTTCAATACTACCTGCTGAGATGCCCTTTCACCCTCTGCTCGGATCACTCCCTGCTCCAGTGGTTCCACCGTATGAAGGATGCCAACGCATGGATCACCCATTGGTATCTAGCTTTACAGCTTTTTATGTTCGAGGTGGTCCACAGGCCAGGGCGCAGATGGTGGTGGCAGACTACCTGTCCCGTCGGTGGGGGTAGTTGACTGCAGGCCGGACGGCTCCCTGGGCTGAGTCGGGTGGTGGGGGTATGTGGCAGAGGGGGTGCGGTCGAGGGATGATTTGTGAATGGAGAGCAAAGCCGGGGAAGGTGAGTGGCAAAGTGATCACAGCTGGGGGTAATTAATGTGCTGTGTGTGTTTGTTTCAATGACAGACAGCTGATAAAAAGGACGGAGAGGTGCAAAGAAGGCTGCTTTTTGCCAGAGTGTTGGCTGCATGTGTGTGTGTGCACATGTGGATGTGTATATGTGCCATGGCACAAAAAGCCTTAGACTCCACCGCTGAAAAGTGAGTGTTTTTTGTTTTCTCAAATAAAAAGAGAGACTGAACCAAACCCGCCTGCCTGTGTGTTTCAGCATCTTCCCCAGACTGGGAACTGTTACAAGGAGATATTAAGCTTTTTTCATGACCCTTTGATGTATTTGTTACATATTCAAATAGCATAGGGGAGATATAAACATGGTTAAGTTATCTTGGTGCAGAGCTGTATAGTGAAAGTTTAATACATCATGTGCTTGTGACAAAACACTGATATTCAATCTATACAATTAAGTTTTTCTAGGAGACTGGGTTGTAAAAACTAAATAACAGACAAATCAAATAACAGTAGATGTACAGGTAGATGCTAACCTGCTGGGCATTGCTGCCTGTCGCACCTCCTCCAGTGCCCATGGGTCAGCTGCAGCATCGTCAGCCAGGAACCAACCCTCCTCAATGTTTCACTCCTTTAATCCTGGAACATCTCATGGTGGCGGAGCAGTAACAGGGATGTCTCCCTTGCCACCCCCTGCAGCTGGCGTCTGGGTTAGGTGTTTTTCCCCAACACTTGTCCTTCCTCCTCAGCCACAACCAGAAGCTGCCCTTCTCCACCTCCTCAGCCAGTTCGTTGATTGCCTTCTTCAGCCTGCCTCCCATAATTCCTGCGTACCTCAGCAGGTGTGTTGTTAACAGCCCCACGAAGCCTCAGCATCCCACTTCCACTAGGTAAATTGTGGTTTTCCAACCAGCCTCCCTGCACTCAGTAGCCAGTTCTGAGTACTTTGTCTTCATCCTTTCGTAGGCAACCTCAATACCCTCCTCCCATGGTACTGTGAGCTCAATGTGGATCACAGATCTTGCCTTGGTGGACCACACCACTATGTCAGGACAGAGAGATGTGGTGATGATCTCGCTGGGGAACTGGAGCTCCCTGCCAAGGTTCTCTCATGTTTCACTCCTGGTCAGAGGAAAAGACCCTTGTTTTTCTTGGCCTGGTGTCTCTTGTTCCTCCACCCTCCCTGACAAACTGTATGTGGTGTCCCACTGGCTGTGAACATTTTTCCTGTCAACACCCCTCCAGCACCTCTGGCAGCTTTCTCAGGACCTCGTCGTGGTGCCACCTGTAGTGCCCCTGAGAAAGCGTGATCTTACAGCCTGACAAGATGTGTTGGAGGCTTGCACTAGGTGCATTGCAGAGATCACAGCAGCTCCCATTGCCAAACCATTGGTGGAGGTTCCGAGGACAGGTAAGCATGTTGTATGTTGACCTGATGAGGAAGCTGAGTCTTGCCTGTGGAATCTTCCACAGGTCTGACCAACTGATTTTCCTGTCAACAACGCCATCCTGTGTTGTCCAGCTCCCTTCACAGCCCTGCGACACAGCCTTGATCTTATAGTGCTCTTCCTCCATCCTTGACATCTCTGACACTACCATCTCCTTCCTCTCTTTCCGGTTTGCCTTTGGCCAAAACTGTGGTGCTTCTCCCTGCCCTTTCTGCCTGGACCCTGCTGATGAGTTCTTGATGCTGCAGCCTTTCAACTGCTTGGTCCAGTTCAGCCTGGGCATTCCACTTCTGGCCAGTAGGGACCTTGGCATTTGAATCCCTCACTGACTGATCAGTGGACTCTCTTAGTTCGAGAACCAGCCTGGTCTTCTCTTGCTTGTAGCCCAAACTGATGGATTGCAGGGGAAGCCGCAAGATGTTCCTCCCAAAGAGGCCCATTTCAGACAGGCACCGTAGCAGCCCCAGCCACTTTCAGATGAATAAGTTAGTTTTCCCATCCATCTTATTTGTTGTGTACGAGGGAATTTCGCTCATTTTCAGTGGCCACATTACTCTCCTGTACAGTGTGAACTGGTAGCACCACACTTTGTACTTCCCTGGGAATTGGCTTTGGTTGATCCTTGCCAGGCCTTCTGAGAGCTGCTTCAGCACAGTTCTCCCCATTTGCTTGTCGGAGAGGTCTGCTGTATACTGTCTCCCCAGGCTTTTAATGGGTTGCCCTGCCAGAAGTGGAATTTTCTCGCCCCCAGCGACAAAAGTGGTGTTGTCATTCCTAACTCCTTTTCTGATCGACAGACTGCGTGACTTGGAGGGCTTGATTTTCATTCTTGCCCAGGACATCAGCTCGTCTATACTTTTCAGCAGGCTGGATGTACATGCTGTTGTCTGAAGGAGGTTGGTGACATTGTCCATGTAGCTCTGCAGGGGGGGTAGCCTCTGTCTGGATGGTAATTTGATCTCTCCCACCATCTGTCTTACTCCAATAAGGATTACCTCCAAGGATGCTACAAACAAGATGGGAGAGATAGCACACCCCATGGTGATTCCTACTTCTAGCTGCTGCCACCTGGTGGTGAAGTCTGGAAGGGTAAAACACATCTGCAGATCCTTGAAGTAGTTTTCCACCAAGGTCTTGATACAGGAGGGCATATGGAAGAACTCCATGGCATAGCTGATCAGCTGGTGTGGAACTGACCCATAAGCGTTGGCGAGGTCCAGCCAGATGACATGTAGGTCTCCTTTCTCATGCTTGGCCTTCTGGATCTGTTCCCAAATCATCACGGAGTGCTTCACACACCCTGGGAGGCCTGGGACTCCCACTTTCTGGTAGTTGGTGTCAATGTAACCATTCTCCATTAGGTAGCTGGTCATTCTTCTGGCCAATACCAAGAAGAAGATCTTTCCTTCAATGTTTAGCAATGCAATGCTCCTGAATTGGCTGACGTCTTTCGAGTTTGCTTCCTTGGGGATGAAGACTCCTACTGCTCTCTGCCACTGAGATGGAATACATTGCTTTTTCCAGGCAGTCCTCATGAGGTACCATAGCAGCTCTATTACCTTGGGGCAGTTCTTATAGAGCTTGTAGGGTATTACATTTGGCCCTGGTGCTGATGAGAACCTTTATTTCGCCACGACCTGCCTGACTTCACTGAGCTTAGCGGGCATGATGTTGAACTCGGATGTCAGCGGGGTAGGCTGAGGCAAATACCCTGGTGATCCTAAAGGGACATTCTTTGATGGATCGCTGTACTGCTTTCTGATGTGCTGTTCCAGTTGGTCCCTGGTGACTTCCAACTTCCCACTCTTTTTCTCCTCCAGCAGTTGTCTGGCATGCTTGAAAGGGTCTTTGAAGAAGCTGGCTCTTTCTTTTTCCTTCTGCTTCCTGTGTTTACGGATGCGCTCAGCTCTGCAAAGTCTAGCTAGCTTTCGTCTGACCTCTTCCCACAGTGCTTTCAGGCCCTCTTTCTCTGCCTGAGTTGCCTTCCTTCATTTCTTGTGGAGTTGTCATCGCCTTTTCAGCAGGTGGTCGATCTCCTTCTCTCTCCTTCCCTTTTCTACAGGAGCAGTCCTCTGCTTGGTGGTAACTTCATCAAACCTGTCTTTGCACTCCTGATATAGGATGTCCCCCAACAGGTTAAGCTTGGACTCTACTCCCCCTCTCAATGACCCCTCCAGTGCCTTGATCAGGTCCACATCCAGTTTCTGCCATGCTTTTACTTCTTTTGCCTTTGGCTATTTGATCTTTCCCCTCCTGGCTGGTTGCTTGATGTCTACAAACAAGAGTAACCCAAAGGAAAAGCAAGATCAAGTTAATGGTAGGTAGACACAAAAACAACCTGAAACATCTTTTAGAACTTGGAGAAGAATGGGCAAGGTTACATAAAGCATATGCCAAAGCTTGGTGTTTAAGTAGGTGTATAAACATAATGTTACTCTGCATAGTAATTAGTAGCAAGTATATTACAACCACTACTCTGGCAACTGAAACCTCTGGTAGATAGATGAATTACATCATCAAGGGTTTTTTTGAGGGTCAGGGTTCTAGCTTCCTGAAGGGGTTTTATTCATCCTCAAATCAATGAAAAAGGTTCTACTTGGAACTCTTGCTGATTGGGAATCATTGTATTATTCTAAATAGAACCTTTCATGCTTTCTCCTGTGGGACAACTAAAGGGTTCTTGATTTAACTTTTGAGTCTATATAGCATTTTGAAGACACATCAGAACAGTGGAGTGCACTATTTTTTTTTAAAGATCCATCAATCCATTATCTATATCACTTATCTGTCAGGGGGAAGCTGGAGCCAATATCAGCTGACTTCAGGGAAGAGATGGGGTACACCACCAATCTATTGCAGGGCTAACACAGAGACAAACAACCATTCACACTCATACCTATGGGCAATTTAGAGTAGCCTGTTGACCTAATCTACATGTCTTTGGGAGGAAACAGGAACACCCAGAAGAAACCCACACAGGCAGGGGAGGACTTGCAAACTCCACACACAAAGGCTGCAGTCAGCCACAAGGTTTGAACCCAGAACCTTCTTACTGTGATGTGACAGTGCTACCCACTGCACTATTATACCACCCTTTTTTAAAAACTTATATTTGCTAAAGATTTCTTAATTTTGTCCTTCTGGGGGAACCCTTAAAGTTCTATTTAGAATCATACAACAAAGTATTTCCTAATCAGAAAGGTCTCTAAATAGAACCTTTTTATAAGGCTAAGATCCTTACCTATCCAAAAACACCTGAAGAACTATTTAATGGTTCTTTTTTCTAAGTGTGCACACTCAGTTGTCAGTTACAGCCAAAGAGATTCACACAATTTTTTATTTAACACAATCATATTCTCTTAGGAAAAAAAAAAGGTTACTCAAGGGTTGTTTGGATGGGTAATATTTCTGATATTCTAATGGTGATCTACTTCTTGGCCATTATTAAAAAGAAACCATTTATTGTATGGTTCTAAACTTTTATGGGTTCCTTCAAAAAGGGACAAAGTAAACAACCATTTAGGGTGCTAGATGGTAAACTAGATAAATAAGAGTGTAATAAGCAGGGGTGGCTCATATCAATGGGCTAGCAGGGTTAAGCCCCCCTGTCTTTCAAAGGTAAAAGAAAAATCAATATAAGGTTTCATATTTTGGGCATCCACATCATCTTATCTGCGGTTAACAAATGTTTTAAAGAGGATTATTTGTGATTTTTTTTAAAAACCAAGCATAACAGCACCACTAGCAGTCACACAAAAAAAGCACACCGAATGATATGAAGCGAGGCTGTGCGCTAACAGGGCTGTAGGTTCATGCAACCAATCGGCGACAGTCCCCCTAGTTTTGAACTCCAATGAGCTAATATATTCTAGCCCATTTTGGTGACATTTCTGTAATATGTCACCAGTAGGTGTGTTACGCATTCATTCACAGGTGTAATGAACGTGAACAAAGTGGATTACTTACTCGATCATTATTTTTACACTAAAATACGTTAGGAGGAGAAACTGGAAGTTGATAGACTGAGCACACGTTGTCTAATCAACGTACAAATTACACAAAAGGACAGATGACAAAACCATTGTCACATCTGTACCTGCTCGGAGTTCACAGCGGCCTTCAAACATGGCCGCCGCAGACTACAACAGCCACACTGCACCGCACTGCTCTCAGTCTCAGAAGTACTAATCAATTCTCACACCTGCTCTGAATCATAGCCTCATTACTACAGTATATATAAGGACTCTCAGTTCACATGCTTAATGGGAAGTAAACGCTCAGTGTTCCCTTGCCTGACTTTACCAAGCCTTAGTACTCATGCTGTTTATCTTTTTACTGATATAGTTTTGTATTTTGGTTTACACTCTCTGTCTTCACCTGTGATATCCTGTTTGTGCCTTGCCTGACCATTGCTTGTTTATTGACACTGTCTTTGATCTATGATTTGGATTTGTCTGCCGGACTTGCCTTTAATAAAACCTCTGTCGCTTTTACATCTGTCTGTCACCTGCAATCCTGACAACTGTAAGTTTAGTGTTTTTTGGTTTGAACAAAAGCGTTACAACTTTTCTGTGTACCTTGTTTGTTATTCACATGAAACAGTTCAGATTCAAATGCCAAAAGTTATATATAAATTCTTAAATGATATATTAGTGAAATATATTATTCACTGTGTCCCCCAAAAACATTTACCATCAGCTGTCACTGGTAATAAGTTTTTCCTTTAACAGATGCTTAAATCTTTACATCTAAACATAATGTGAAGTGCTGTTATAGAAAGATAAATGACAGGGTGGTGTGATATGGCCCAATGTGAAGCAGAGTTATTGTTACCAGCCTGAAAGCTTATATAAAACATTGTGTTTTATTTCACTTAAACCACAGTCATTTACAATTAAGTTTATACAATGATTGCAATTGTTTATTAATGTATAGGTGCTTTTTTTGTTTACTATTTATAGTTACAGGTCATTTTGTGGAAAGTCCAAAAGGCATGTTAGCTCCTGTATAAATGTATACTGTATAAATGTATGTAATAGCAGTTATAAGCAGCCGTTCCATCACCATCCTCTTATTTGCAGCTATTTTAAAGAGGCAAAAACAATGCTGCTTGTCATGGTCCTGAGAAATTGGAAAGTTCAAAGTCTTCACAATATCACTGAGGTAGCCATGGCCTAATGGTTAGAGAAGTAGCTTTGGGACTAAAAGGTTACTAGTTCAATTCCCAGGACCAGCAGACATGGCTGAAATGCCCTTGAGCAATGCACCTAACCTCCAGGCTGCTCAGGTATGTTGTCCAGCACTCTGGATAAGAGCATCTGCTAAATGCCAGTAATGTAATCACTGATTATATGTTACATTATTAAATAACAGCACATGTTTTACATCTGTTATGTCTTAGATTATGTAGAGCGTCCACCATACACCATTCCTCTGAATGAATGGTTGATATACAGATGATAATATATTAGAACAAGCACATTAGTATACAACCCCAATTTCAAAAAAAGTTGGGACGCTGTGTAAAACGTAAATAAAAACAGAATGTGATGACTTGCAAATCATGGAAACCATATATTTTTATTTAAAAATCATACAAAGACAACATATCAAATGTTGAAACTGAGAAATTCTATCATTTTTTGAAAAATATATGCTCATTTTGAATTTAATGCCAGCAACGCACTTCAAGAAAAAGTTGGGACAGGAGCAACAAAAGACTGGAAAAATTGTGTAATGTAAAAAAAACTAATTAGGTTCATTGGCAACAGGTCAGTAACATGATTGGGTATAAAAAGAGCATCCAAAAGAGGCTGAGTCTCTCAGAAGGAAAGATGGGGAGGGGTTCACCACTCTGTGAAAGACTGTGTGGGCAAATATGTCATGTCTGTGCATGTTTGTGCTTGGCATGCGCAGTGGTGCGCCTTGAACTACTACTCACGTACACGCGCGCAGTGCCATTAGAACTAATTACCATGCACCTGTTCCAGATTAGAGCACAATCACAGCACGCACTTATAAGGACTCTCACAACACACAGACTATTGCAAATTATATGCACTGTACCTTGTGTCTCATGTTACCAAGCCTTTGTTCGTTATATTGCTTTCCTGGTTTTGACTCACTTTTGTATTCTGGACTTTGCCTTTGTTATTTCCTCTGACATCCTGTTTGTGCCTTGCCTGACTACTGCATGTTTCTCAACACTGATTTTGCATGACGATTTGGATCTGTTTGCCACCATGTTTTTAAATAAAATCTTCCTGCAGTTACATCTGTCCATCACCTCCTTTATATGACAGAATACTTTGCCATCACAATGGATGTAGTGGAAGAGAGCAGGCATGCTGAGCAGCACCATGCCATGCCAGAGGCAGAGAGGGAACAACGCCTAGAAATTTTTTTGGGGGGTGGCTGATACCTGTAAGGCCAACACAGTGGCAGATGGGGAGGCCTTCGCTCGAGGCTTCAGTGAGGACGAGCTCTTTGCTCCTCTGCCTGGCTTCGAAGACGTCGTCGCTCTGCCGCCTGGCTTCAGGGAGGACAAGGTCGTTGCTCCACCGCCTGGCTTCAGCAAGGACGAGGTCGTCACTCTGCCACCAGGCTTCAGCAAGGACGAGACCGTCGCTCTGCCGCCAGGCTTCAGAGACCGTGTAATTGCATGGGCTTACACCTCACTAGCCACAGGCCATTTAGGCATTAAGGGCACGTACCAGCTCCTCAGGGCCAAATACTGGTGGCCCTACATGCTCATCGACACATAATTATGTCTCATCCTGCGCCAAATGTGCCCATGCTAGAATGCCAGAGCCCATGCCCATGCGAAAGCCTATGCCCATCTCTGAGCCCATGGCTAAGCATGAAGCCCCGCCTACGCTGATACCAGAGCTCATGCCCAGGTCCATGCCAAGGTCAGAGTCCATGCTGATGCCTGAGTCCATGCCCATGTTCAGGTGCATGCCCATGCTCAAGCCCGAGTCCACATCTGAGTCCATGCCCATGTTCAAGTCCATGCCCATGCCGATGCCAGGGTCCATGCCCATGCTCAAGCCCAGGTCCACACCTGAGTCCATGCCCATGCTGATGCCTGAGTCCATGCCCATGTTCAAGTCCATGCCCATGCTCAAGCCCAGGTCCACGCCTGAGTCCATGCCCACGCTGACACCTGAGTCCATGCCCATGCTCTAGTCCATGCACATGCCCATGCCAGGGTCCATGCCCATGTCTATGCCGGACTCCAAGCCCATGCCTATGCCTGAGCCCATGCCTGAGTCTATGCCTGAGCCCATGCCCGAGTCGATGGCTGAGCCCATGTTCATGTCTATGCCTGAGCCCATGACCATGCTCAAACCTATGTCCATGTCCAAGTCCAAGCCTGAATCAAAGCCTCCACCTGCGTCCACGCTCCCATTCAAAGCTCAACTGGAACCCAAACCCCGCCTAAGCCCATGTTCTGGTACCACATCCTTCCCGAGCCAGAGCGGAGCTCCGAGGAGACTTCATCCAACTCCAGGTCCTCATCCCTGGGGCTGACCAAAGAGGTTTTTAGCTCCCGGAAGGAGCTCTTTGGGGGGAGGGTTCTGTCATGTCTGTCACATCTTGTTTGTGCCTCGCCTGACTACTGCTTGTTTCTCAACACTGATTTTGCATGATAATTTGGATCTGTTTGCCAGCGTGTTTTTAAATAAAATCTTCCTGCAATTACATCCATCACCTCCTTTACATGACAAAATAGTGCAACAATTTAAGAATAACGTTCCTCAATGTAAAATTGCAAAGAATT
>JAOTRR010000002.1:7508225-7520639 GCA_028570945.1 Gogo arcuatus
CTCTCTCTCTCTCTCTCTCTCTCTCTCTCTCTCTCTCTCTCTCTCTCTTTAACAGAGTGCTGCCGTTTAAAGGCACAGTACAGTTTTTAGTAAATCTCTCTTTTTTTTTCAAATCCAGCTCACTTCTGTAATTCAGTTAAGAGGATTGTACAAATAGCAGTGGAAAAGAGGAAACATTGAAAATGATGTTTACTTCCTTACTTATTTACTGCACATCAACAGCTTCAGAAACTTCTTAACTTCTTTATACCTTTTTATCAATGTGAGATATACAACCTTTTATTTATTTATTTATTTTCTACAAACAATGATATAATGATCTTAAGCACCAACTTCAGTAAGTATTCAGATGATATTGGATGAAAGATAGTGTAGGAAGAGAGGGAGAGAGGTATTGTTGTAGTGAGCTAATATTAAAAAGCACAATCCAAAGGGTTTTTTTTATTTATTAAACCAATAGCAATTTTTTATTTATTAAAGATCATATGTTTTATCCATCTATAGTTACATTTAACAGCCTGGAACATCGATGACACAACTTAGTTCCTGGTATCATTTATGTTATAGCAGCTATAAACAGCCATACACCCACATCTCCTTTTTCTCTCTGGTGAATTTAATAAGACAGGGGGGCGAATGCAGCCAGTTACTGAGAAACCACAAAGTGCAAAACCATCTGCCCTGAAAACTCTTCCATGTCAGAAAATGTAAAGTTACAGCTTTACCTATGCCTATTACAAAACACTGACAAGGAAGACTCCTTCAAAAAACGTTTAAATAAATGTCTCCTCACAGAAAACATCACCATATCTACAACTACACACATTTTTCTATGTATTAGAAGGAGCAGCACTATTGTAAGCACTGCTAGACTATATGGCTAAACGTTTTAGACACCTGGCCATCACATCCATATGTGAGCCTTCCCCAAACTGTTACCACAAAGTTGTAAGCATACAATTGTATAGAATGTATTTGTATGCTGTAGTATTACAATTATATAGTCACAAACCTGATCCAGCATGACAATGCCCCTGTGCACAAAGTGAATCTCCATGAAGGCATGGTTTGCCAAGGTTGGAGTAGAAGAACTTGAATGTCCTGCACAGAGATACTATACAAAATTATTATAAATAATTCATGAAATGGTGCCACGTTACAAAGCAGTGCCTATTCCTGCTTGTAGAACATGTCAGCAGGATCTCCTGACTTCCCCCTGTGTTGTGCATTGTCTTGACAGACATGTGGGGTTGCAAAAGTATTTTACTCCAGTGCATTAATGAGTAAGATTCTGGTTATAGTTAGATGATAATCCAGTATATTGATATTTGAAAAAATAAGAGAGTAAGGGGTTGTGTGAATGCATGAGTGGATATATCTATATACCGTGTACGGACATGAAGTTGATGTATTTAAAAAAAACAAAACAAACAAACAACAACAAAAAAACCTGATGACGCTGTTGTGGTTTTAACTTCTCTATTAATTCTACATGCGATGTTCATCATTGTCTAACACTTTTTAACCACCAGTAGCAGCCGGAGATTTGTGATGGAATATACTGTAGTGTGTGGGTGTTTCTTAGAGTCTCTTTTCAAAGAGAAAGCACCACATGTCAGTTTGTGGTCACGTCTGTGGTTGACAAGTGCAGCGAATATCAGACAGGGTGGGTCATACATGTAGGATATCATTAAAAACATCTCTGTTAACAACACACACACACACACACACACACACACACACACACACATATGCATGTTCTTCTTGGGAAACAAATACTGAGGTCCTTGATAGAAGCTCATGTGATGTTTTGCAGCAACTAATGAGAATGAAATTGCTGAGTTGTTTCAACCCTTCGCAAGCACCACTGAAAAAAAACCCCCTGTGCAGTTGAGACACTTGATTTGTTCTCATCTCACACCGAGAGTAAATTCCCTTGCACACACACACACACAGTCACAAGAACCACTTGTTCTCTGCACCTGATAATACTTTATAAGCTGCTGGATGGGCAGCATAAAAAGATTTGTGTGAACAGCTGTATTGGAGACGTCACCATCTCTGTCCCAAACCATGCTATTCTCTAATGCCTCTCCAGAAGCCACATGAAAGGATTCTTAAATAATCTCTGGTGCACTTTAGTTGAGTACAGTGTTAAATCCTGATATTACTGAAACACGATTGTTTTTCTTTATACCACTCTGTAGCACAACAGTTGCCCTCATTTACCAATCAGCATTATTCTTCCAAAATTATGTTTACTTTTTCTCTATATAATTCATGATATTATGTATGCTGCTGTTATTTGCACACTTGGGCTGCTCAGCTTCACAAACCTGACCTGTGTGACCTTCTGCTCATGCTGCTCTGTATTTTAAATGTCTTGTAGATCAATGTCCTATGTACACTATATGCCCAAATACTTTTTAGACTGTAAACAATTTACTGTAGATTTTACAGTAATTTACTGGTAACCACTGAGCCACCACAACTCGCTCAACTAACTTGCATTGATTCAAAGCAATCTTTTAGTGGAGTTAATTCAGAGGTAGAAGTGGTTGAACTAATGCATGCTAATAGCACTAGTTGTGGAGGCTCAGTGGTTAAGGCTTTTCTGATGTTTACAAAAGGGATCCTTTCCATGTTGTCAGACACTCGTTCATATTGTCATAATCAGCTAAATATTCAGGCATTACTTTGGAAACAGACTTCTTCACAAATTCTGCATGACTTCTCCTTTTGTAAACATCAGAAAACAGCCCCATGTGATAATTGACTACGGGCAGTGAATGGGGCGCTGCATCAGAGACCTGAAGAAGAGAAAGGTAAAACAATGACTGCAGAAACAGTCATTTTCTACAGTTTCTTTACAGTTTTTGAGGTAAAAAGACACAGATGTATCTCTGTAGGGATCATTTCCTTGTTGTCAGACACATAATAACAGTATGAGCCTGTCAGTGGCAAAAACAAGCAGTTTACATTGATGAATGTTTGCCCCATATGATTACATTGTATAGCCATTTTGCGGTTGCCGGTGATAGGGTTTGGACCCAAAAAGATGGGAAAATAGGGCCCAGGTTAAAAAAAATCTTGAAGTTTCCCTTTAATGATACAGCATACAAAGACATTCTATACAATTGTGTGCTTTTTTTGGCAACAGTTTGGGGAAGACTCTTATATGGTTGTAATGATCACGTGTCAATGGACCAAATAATCACTCTTTACAACCATGGTGAGCAGAAAAGCATCTCAGCATGCACAAAACATCAAACCTTGAGGTGGGTGGGCTACAACAATCTTCTGCTCCTGTATCCCATCTACCTCAATATAGATGCTTTTCTGCTCACCACAGTTGTAAAGAGTGATTATATGAGTTACTATAACCTTCCTGGCAGCTCAAACTAATCTGGGCATTTTCCTCTAACCTCTCTTATTAACAAGGTGTTTCCACCCACAGAACTGTTGCTCACTCAATGTTTTTTTGTTCTTTCACATCATTCTGTGTAAACTCTAGATACTGTTGTGTGTGAAAATTCCAGGAGATCAACAGTTTCTGAAATACTCAAACCAGTCCATCTGGTACCAACATCCATGCCACAGTTAATGTTGAAGAGATCACACTTTTTCCCCATTCTGATATTTGATGTGAACATTAACTGAAGCTCTTTACATGTACCTGCATGATTTTATGCATTGTGCTGCTGTCAAGGGATTGGCTGATTGGATAACTGCATAAATGGGCAAGTGTACAGGTGCTCCTATTAAAGTGTATAGTGTGTGTGTGTGTGTGTGTGTGTGTGTGTGTGTGTGTGTGTGTGTAAAACAGGGTGTAATACAACGACATTATCTGTATCTTTGTTCAGATTTAAATCAAAATTTCTGAACCTACAATGGCAAGGCACCTGCCAAGAATACCAAAGAAAAAAGAGGAGCAATTGTTAATAAGATCTGGCAACAAAAACTATTGTCAGCTAATAAGGAAAAAGCAAAGGAAAAATGGAGCAACCGAAAAAAAGCTGCCAACAAAAAAAGTAACTTTTTCTTGCACAGGCCTAGCATGGAATCTACAGTGAGTCGTGTCATAATTTTCACTAAATATGTAATACAGATACAGTTTTCAGGTAAAAATGTGAATCCCAGTACAGCACAGCACAGTGTGTGAATCAGCTGCAATTGTTCCATATTCAACATTTAAATGATAATATATTATTAACACTAATTCTATTGGAGTATGTAGGGCAAATGCTGATTATAAACAATCAATCAGCAGTCATATTTATTCTAGTAGACAATCTGATGTAAACACTTCACTCCATGGTAATTAACACTCCGTATTATTTTTGTAATGTATATCCAAGTATATATTTATAAGCAAGCTAGTATGGAAACTATTAGGGCAGTGGCTAGACTTTGGTTATGCCGGTCTAGAATGGAGAAGTAAGGCGCCTCCTTCCCTCCACTAGCCTGGGTGTACACCTTGGGCAAGCGTTAGCACACCCTGGCCTTCCTCAGCCGGGGATACGGCTTGGGTCACTTTACCCCTCGGCAGTTCTGCTCAGTCATCCTGGCAGCAGTTCTGGCAACTGGCAGTCCTGTTAGTCAATTCAGCTTCAGTTCTGGCATACCACTGCCTTGTGGAAGGTCTCTGTCAAGTCAAAGGCTAATTGAGTAAACCTGTACAGAAAATCAGGAGTGGAGCCCCCTTAGACAGTTGGTATTTGTATGTCACTGCCTCCTGACAACTCCTGCGGATCCAGCGCCAATTGTATTGGCTCTGCCTCTCCATTGGATCCCGTTGGCAAGACAAGAAAGGGGAATTCTGCTGTCTGGGCAGCCTAGGATTTCCATATTACCGCCTAGGCTACTCACACTCTGGAGAGGACACTCCTTCATGATCGTTTCATCATGGCAACAACACGGGAAGTGGCAGTTACCGGATGATAAGCTCCTTTTTGATTGGTGAAATTGTGGAGTACCAGGGGTCACTTCTGACGGTGGGAGAGACCCTTGTGTCTCATTGGGCAGCTACTGTCTGCCTTAAGCCAGACAGCCCCCGGTCAGTAAGATGTTACCCGGTCACAACCTACCTGCCCTGCTGGGTGCACAGGGCTTAGAGTTTTCTCGACAAGTAGGCTGTATTATTGCACCATGTCTGGCGGTCAGCTGTAAGGCAAGGTGTGCGGGAGTCTGAAGTGATGAGGGAGTCTTTGGCTGCAGAGCTAAGACAAAAACGCAAGCAAGGGCCATCCAGGCATTCCCAGTACAACTGCAAACAAAGTGGCCGTGACTGCCACTCACAAATTGGCTTATTAAGTCATTCTAGAAAGTGCTCTAACGACCGATGATGACCATCATCTTTCAAGATGGACAGATGCCATAGTATGGAAACTATGCTAAGTGAAAGCTAACAACAACAGCTAATTTAACTGACACCATCGAATATAGCAGTTGTAGCACTCGTGCTGCAAAGTGGGGAGAACACAGACACAGAATCCAAATCCTCAGTGCAAACGATGATGATGTGTTTAATGAAGTATTAGGGAAGGGAGCGTGTACGGAGAGTGTAGCATGCGTGCAGTGCAATCTGTGCAGGTGGTGGGGAGCCCAAACCAGCCTTGAGGGGGGTCGCTGGCGGGTGCTGGCTGTGATGGAGTTGGTTGGTGTCCCAGAAGTGAAGGATGCGGGGACATTTGCTGGCGAAGCATGCAGGAGGCTTGAACTTGTCGTCGTGTTCTGTGTCAGCAAGGTGGCCTGCCCAGAGAGAGAGGGAGAGAGTGCATGAGCCAAAGAGCACATTCGCATATCAACTAACCTCTGAGAGCCACGGCACTTTTTTATACTCCCCTGGCTGCTTGAGGAGGATGAACTAAGGCGCTGATTATGCCGCTCCAGGCTTGTGTGGTCAGCGGGCCCCGCCCCTGGCCACGCTGCTTTTGACTGTCAGAATTAATGGTGCTGAAGTGCCGCTGTTTCTTCAGCACCGTGGGAGCGGTTGGGCAAGAAGTGGTGCGCTGCTTTGGTGGTGGATATTTTGGAGCCACTGACACATCCCCCCCTTAGCTCCGAGCCTACCGTCCTCCAAGGCTTGGCCCAGAGGCTGTATCTCCTGGAGAGGCCGTTGGCGTTCCCGTGCTGGGTCCCTGCTCTATGTTGGACCTGGAAAGGGAAGTCCTGCAACGACAAGAACCAGCGAGTGACAAGAGCATTGGTGTCTTTGGCGGCCACCGTCCATTGGAGTGGGGCATGGTTGGTGACCAACGTGAAATGATGACTGGACAAACAGTACTTCAACTCGGTCACTGCCCACTTGATGGTGAGGGCTCCTGTCTCCACAGCCATGTAGTTTCTCTCTGCTGGCAGTAGCTTGCGGCTGATGTACAGCACAGGGTGCTCTTCACCGTCTACAATCTGTGAGAGCATGGCACCCAAGCCTATCTCCGAGGCGTCTGTCTGGACAATGAAGGGGAGGTCAAAGTCCGGGTTTCGGAGGACGGGGACAGTGGTGAGGGCCTTCTTCAGGGCCTGGAATGCCTGCTCCGTCTGACTGGTCCGCCTTATCTTTTCAGGCTCCCCCTTCTTGTTCAGGCCTGAGAGGGGAGAGGCTAGAGAAGAGAAGATGGGCACGAATCTGTGGAAGTAACCGGCTAACTCCAAGAAGGCACATACCTGGCACTTGGTGGTGGGCCGGGGGTAGTTCTGCACAGCCTCTATCTTCTTGGCCTGGGGCTTCAGCAGGCCTCGGCAGATGCGGTAGCCCAGGTACCATGCCTCAGTCAGCCCTTGATGGCACTTCTGGAGGTTGGTGGTTAGCCCAGCCTTCTGCAGCTCCCCCAGGAAAGATTTGAGGTAGGGCAGGTGGTCAGCCCAGGTGGACAAATGGATGATGACATTGTCCAGGTATGCAGCAGCAAAGTCCTGGAGGGGGCAGTGGAAGACGTCCATGAGGCGATGGAACGTGGCTGGCACTCCATGGAGGCCAAAGGGGAGAACCCGGTATTGCCAGTGGCCCAATGCGGTGATGAAGGCAGTTTTGGGGTGGGCCTGGGGTGTCAGGGCCACTTGCCAGTAGCCTTTGGTCAGATCCAGTGTTGATATGAAGCGGGCCCTCCCCAGTCTGTCAACCAGGTCATCCACCCTGGGCAGGGGGTACCTGTCAAAGTCTGAGATTGCATTGAACTTCCTGAAGTCATTGCAGAGTCTCAGACTTCTGTCGGGCTTGGGCACCACCACGATGGGGCTTGACCAGGGGCTGATGGGCTCCTCAATGATGACAGCCCGTAGCATTCATGCCACTTCCTCTTCGATCACATGACACGATGTCATGTTGGATCAGGTGGGTCTGCCCTGGTTCTGCTGCAATGATGTCCTGGAACTGTTCAGGTAATTATCCCAGCTCTTGATGCTGGGGGCCAGAGAGATCTTCTCCCTGGTGGACCAGAGTACACCTGGACAGGTCTGTGGAGGAGAGAGCATGGGCTGTGAGCAGTGGCAGCGGTTCAATCCATCATTTTAGCAGGTTAATGCAATAAATTTGGGTACCTTTGCACTTATCCAGCTGTTGCAGGCTGTAATTCACTGGCCCCACGTGAACGGGCCCTGCCAGCATGCCAGAAACTTGCAGTTAGTGGTGAGGACCAGGAGGAGGATGCGGTCACTGACTTGGAACTCCAGGTGCCAGGCCACCTGGTTGTAGAGGTGGCTTTGCTCAGCCTGGGCGGAGAGCAGGTGCTAATGCACGATGAGGGCCGCCTTGTCCATATGTTACTGCATCTCCCTTATGTGCTCAATTGTGGTCTGGAAAGGGGATGGCTGCTCTTCCCAGGCCTCTCTGGTGATGTCCAGAAGGCCCTGGAGCCTCCTCCCAAACAGGAGCTTAAAGAGCGTGAAGCCCGTTGACGCCTGTGGAGTCTCCCAGACTGCAAACAGGACGTACGGGAGAAGGAGGTCCCAGTTTTGGCCACCCTCATCCACGACATGCCTCAGCATCCACTTCAGGGTCTGGTTGAATCTCTCAACCAGCCCATCCATCTGGGGGTGGTACACAGACGTGTGGAGCTGTCTCACCTGCAACAACTGGCACACATCAGCCATGAGTTTAGAGATAAAGGGTGTACCTTGGTTGGTGAATAGATCTTTGGGGAGCCCCACACGGGAGAACAGCAGAACCAGTTCCCTGGCGATGTTTTTTGAAGTCGCCTTCCTGAGGGGAACCACCTCAGGGTAGCGGGTGGCATAGTCCATGATGATGAGGATGTACTCGTGACCCCGGGCGGACTTAGGGAGGGGACCCACCAGATCCATGCCCACTCTCTCGAAGGGAATGCTAATGATGAGTAGCAGCACAAGCAGGGCAGAAGTGGGTTGGTGCGGGGAGGTACGCTGGCAACAGGGGCAGCGTTGGCAGAAGTTCTTGACTTCGGCTTTCATCCCCAGCCAGAGGAAATGATCCTTGATTTTTTTCCAGGGTATTCTGGCCCACAAGGTGGCCCCCTAGGGTGTTGGAGTGACCCAGGTGCATAACAACATCCACCTTGGAGCAGGGGACTACCAGCACGCCCACTTGGCCTCGGCGCACTGTATGTTGATATAGTAGGCCCTGGTGGACCAGGAAATACATGTGGGGGAGTGGCCGCCCCAGCTGTTGGTCCTCCCCTTCTACCAAGCTCACCTGACCCCAACAGTTTTTCAGCTGCTCATCCTGCTTTTACTCCCGCCTGAAGTTCCCTTCACCTGTCACCTGCTTAAACACACATGAGAGTGGGTTAGAGGTGGTGTGCGACTCACCTTCTGCAGCATGGGCTTCAGCATCCTTGTGCTCCCCAGCCAGGCACACATCTCGGAGTGGCGGGGTGTGGTCCACTGGCTTCCGTGGAGTTTGTCATCACCTTGTCCTCCGAGTGGCAGGCAGCTCCTGTGGCAACCCAGGCCAGTCTCGACCTAAGAGGAGAGGGACATGGAGGTCAGGAACCACACCAACAGTCAACTTTCACTCACCTCTCTTGTCCCTGACCTTGACATGGGTGGTGGCCATCTCTCGTGTGTCACCATGCACGCAGGTAACCTTGACAGTACCGCAGTGCCCCACAGCCACAGGCAGGACTGAGGGCCAAACCAGGTTGATGGTGCTGCCAGAATTGAGGAGGGCTTTCACTCGCCGGCCCTTCATCCACACAGGGGTGCTCGGGAGACGAGGGCTGGTGGGTGAGTGGACGATGCAGCCAGCTAGCCATGGTTTCTGGGCTGGACCAGAGAGGGGTTGCTCTGGTGCGGTGGGCATGGGCTTGTTGAGGGGCCCCGGAGAGGGAGCGGGGCGAGGTGGATGCTTTTGGGGCCCAGTGTTGGACCAGGAGGTGCGGGCAGGCACTCCTGAGGCCCCTGGCCTTATTTTCACAGTCTCTTGTCCAGGGTCTCTCAGGTCCAGGGTCTCTCAGGTCCAGGGTCACTAGGGCACACTCCAGGGTGCCCACACAGCTCAATGGGGGTCTGGGGAGCCCTCATCACGACGACCATGTACTCTTTGGGGGGAAGCGCCCAGAGGAACTGGTCCATAGCGACCCACTCTATAACCTGCACCGCTGAGCAATGTTTGGGCTGCAGCCAGCGCTTAGCGGTTCTCAACAGTTCATCCATCTGGCTGCAGGGGTTGGTGCAAACCCGATATGCTCAACAGTGGAATTCCATCACGGTCTGGCAGGAGGAGAACTCGCATCACCCCAAAATCTGTCCCTTCAGAACTGGGTAATCCTCTGCTGACACCAGCAGGAGGCTGAAGTAGGCCAGTTGGGCTTCTCCCGTGAGGAGGGGGGCCAGAGCCTGAGCCCATTCTTCTTCTGGCCAGCCCTCCCTGTACACCGTCTGCTCAAAGGTTTACAGGTAGGCTTCCACATTCCACAGGCTTTCACATTGGGGTGAGTTTGTGGAGCAGAAGGAGAGCCTCCTATTGGGGGTCCGGGAGGCAGCCCAGGAGGGGAGATGCTCTGGCCTGTTGCTGCAACAGCTCCTGGGTGGTGACTTGGAGACCTTTTGCGAGTTCCTGTGTCACCTGTTGTTGTTGGGGACTGGTCACCAGGAGGTGCTGCAGGAGTGGTTCCATGCAGAGGGTGGGTGGGGATGTCATGCTCATACCCGCATTCTCCACCAGTGTAGCACTCGTGCTGTAAAGAGAGGAGAACACAGACACAGAACCCAAATCCTCAGTGCAAAGATGGTGTATTTACTGAAGTGCTAGGGAAGGGGGCATGTAGGGAGAGTGTAGCATGTGTGCAGTGCAATCCGTGCAGGTGTGGGGAGCCCAAACCGGCCTAGAGTGAGGTCACTGGGGGGTGCTAGCTGCGCTGGAGTTGGTCGGCGTCCCAGAGGCAAAGGATGCGGGGGTGTTCGCTGGCGAAGCGTGCAGTAGGCTTGAGATCATCGTCATCTTCTGCATCGGCAAGGTGGCCTGACCAGAGAGAGAGGGAGAGAGAGTGTGTGAGCCAAAGAGCATATTCACATATCAACTAAACTCTGAGAACCACAGCACCTTTTTATATTCCCTTGGCTGCTCTAGGAGGATGAACTAAGGGGCTGATTATGCCACTCCAGGCATGTGTGATCAGTGGTCCCCGTCCCCTGGCCATGCTGCTTTTGGCTGTCAGAATTAAGGGTGTTGAAGCGTCGCTGTTTGTTCAGCACCATGGGACCGGTTGGGCGAGGAGCAGTGCGCTGCTTTGGCAGTGGTTTTTTGGAGTCGCCGTCACACAGTATAAAATAGTTTAGTAAGTTTTATTTAGTTTATTGGGGCTTATTAATGTTAATAAAGTATCAATAGAATTATCATTACCTAGCTAGCATCACCTATCTAGCTGTCTAGAGGGGCAGCCATTAGAGGTCATTAAAGCCATTAAAGGTTAGAGAAGCAGCCTTGGGCCCAAAGGGGTGCCAGTTCGATTCCCAGGGCTGGCAGGAATGGCTGAAGTGCCCTTGAGCAAGGCACCTAACCCCCAACTGCTCCCCAGGTGCTGAGTATGTGTGTGTGCTCGTTGTATATCGCTCTGGATAAGAGTGTCTGCTAAATGCCTGTAATGTAATGCAATGTCTAAATTCAGAATAGTTAGCTATATGCTTACACACTGTATTTAAAAGGTGCAATAGGTGCAATTTCTTACTAGAACAAATATCGCAAGAAATATAGAATATATAGAAAAATATGTAGAACATGGTTTAAATTAACGGTTTAAGCCATGCCCTCGGAACAAGTATATTACATGGCCGAAGAAACCTAGAGTTAAGGTTATGGATGGCCTCTTGTGGGTTAATTTATAGGCACTCCCCAGTGCCTCTTCACTCCACTCCATGTCAGTGTGAAATCAGCAAGCATTCTAACTCTAGTTGAACTACTGTAGATTCTGGGGGCAGAGGTTTGTGTACATGTGCACAATAATCACATCTCTGACCTGATCTTATGCTGCATTTGATTAAAGCTCATAACTCAGACTTTCCAACCTCCAACTAGGAAAAACAAAAGAAAATGGCCCCTCAACTAGGAATTCCTCCTCAGAAACTCAGGAAGATCTCCTCAACCCCGAGTTCAGCAAACAACATTATATCAACAGGGCTGCTCAGAGCATCACATGGAGTTGAACGGAACAAACTGTTCCTAGATACAAATTGTATAAATTAGTAAAAGTATACATTTCACATATTTATATTTCACTTGAGTATAACTAAAATCAAATACTTGTACTGTTAATTAATTACATTATCAAGGTAAAAATCTTACTTATTACTCCTTACTTTTATTTATTTATTTAAACCTTCTTCTCCCATCCAGCCAATGACTGTATCCTATACATCAGTCAAATTATTTCCATTTAAAGCATCAAATCACTTTAGTTTAAAGCATCAAATCATTTCAGTTTACATCATCTAATTAAGTTCATCAATGTAGAAAAAAAACTTTGAAGAATCATGTCAATTCATAATTTGTGGTGACCTTGAAAAAGGATGTTGAGGTAAGTTTCACTAATTTGATAATACTAACTGGCTATATTTAACTACAGGCTATATTTAGCCTGTTTTCTTTGTTAATGCCTGGGTAGATTAGCATTGATTCACATAGCTAACATATTTGGCACAGCAGCAAGTGGAATACTAGATAATTGTAAATGCTGCAAACGTACAGAAACTGAATGATGTTTTCAGACAAAACAACTTTAAAACAATTTTAGATAAAGTTTCTTTTTACATGAAAATGACATTAACTTAATTTAAAAACAGTTAGAAGACATTTAATGTTTAATTATAGCAGAGCCCCATACTTATAGAAATGCATTAACCTGATGGCTTGACCGTACGACGTCCGTACGTATGTATGACGAACATGTACCACCACAGGGAACCTGATCGTAAGTGCAAGGCAACGTATCTCATAAACAC
>JAOTRR010000002.1:7636330-7654192 GCA_028570945.1 Gogo arcuatus
GTTAAATGCAGAGGAGGAATTTCACTGTGCGAGAGTACATGTGACAAAAAATAAAAAGGCTTCGGCCTTGGTTCTTCTTCTTCTTCTTAAACTAGCATTATCTAACATTTCAAATACTTCCTCTTTAGTAATGTTATCAGCCAAAGCCTGGCCTCTGGGGTCACCTGCTTCAACTCAGGACCTGGATGCCAAGACATGAAGTCTCCAAGAACCACTGGGTAGAAGTGCACTTTTAATTCTAACTTAGGACTATGTTTCCGCACATACCATGACAGTGTAAGAGTTAGGTCTGGTTGGCATCACAAGGGAATTTCTATGATCACACTTTACATTGCTGGCCCTAGTCTGAACACAGTATAAATAAGCAAACACCATATTTATGATGTCCAAAGTTTTAATCAACATCTAGTATTTCCATTCCAAAAGTTAACTTGTATGAAGAAAACCAACAGCATTAGAGAATTTCAAACAGCCCCTGCTTTGTGGCATCCCTGCTGTAAGTGTAAAAATATGAAAATGCCCTCACAAGAAGAGTCTAGATGGAAACATGTTGGAGGCACGGATCATTTTAAGGTGACAGGAAGCAAGAGTGAAAGTTCTGAGGAGGCCAGGTGAGGGTTAGGTTGAAAAGCCTGCTTATGCTCGGCCTGCTAACCTGTCTGTCTGAAAGCACTTCAGTCTCCTGCTCAATATACACACATTTATCCACAGGTCAGTTTCAGAGCCAGATGTGTAAATATATGTCCCAAAGGCCTGGATGTGTACTGCTTTCAGTCCATGAATTGGCTTCTTTAACACTCAAGGTTTACCGTTTTAAGTTTGTTTTTTTTTTTTTTTTCATGTTTAGTAAGGGCAGAACGTCAGGGCACAAGTCCATGATTCACACTTTATTGCTTTAGGAAATGCTTTCAGAAGCACTTTAAAGGCCATAAATAAGGTGTGATGTTTGCATGTGTGTACCCAAGCTCTAAGCTAATTAATTCTGTACAAGGTTTACTTACCTAAATGGAAGGTGGATGTTTTCTATGCTCTGTATGTTTTCTGAAGAATGATTTATATGATGAGGATGATTTATAGATTATTAGATTTCATAGATCATTAGACCTCATCAGTAAAGTGAGAAGTGGAAGAAAGGTATGTTTGATTAGTCTACATTAAGTAGTGTGAAAAAAGGATCACACTTCTCAGGAGAAATGTGAAAACATTCTCAAGTGTTAATTATTCAACTAACATTTGTTCAAAGATACATATGAATAAGCAACTAACATGACTGTTAGTTAACAGTCACACCTTAATGCTTACTAATGCGTTTTTGATTAGTTTATGGCTATAAAATGAAAGGATCTGAAGTGTTAGTGTTTTGTGCATTATATTGGAGCTTCACGTTACCACTTTTGACAGCACTATAGACCTTGAACAGATGAGAATTTGATGCAGAGAGAATAAATCAGTCAAACTGTCTTTAAATATTCGGTTTTAATACTCCACTTTAAAACAAAAAAGCCAGGTTGTCAGTTTGCTAATCAGCCCAGAAAGAGTCAATGGAATGAAAAATGTACATATATGAAAGTCTACAAATCTCTCTAGCCTTGTAGGTAGTCTCTGGTCCGATGAGCTGCCTTCAGCTAAATAATTTACATAAGTGCATGTGATTGGATTGGTCACAACAGAGGATCTGCTACATAAGCCATGCTGTTTCATGCTTAGAGAACTACATTCACTGAACTCCACTAGGTGTGCATCTGGACCATGGCCTCCAGTTGACAACTCATAGTTTAGACTATGTGAAAAATTCTCTATGGTAAAAATACCAGTTTAATTATTTAAGACTCCCTGTCTCCACATCATCTGTTTTTGAAGAAGTAGCATGATGTTCCCCATTACCTGCAGAGAGTGTGGAAATAACCTCAAAGCTCTAGGTATCAGAACACATACATTGCTGACATGACCCATAAGTTATGTCCTTTGTGTTTTATAATGTTGGGAAATGGTTTTGCTATAGAGCGTGGTTCAGTTTATTTGCAGATGATTTCGGTCAGCTTTGGGGAAGAGCCGATTTGCCTCATTTTATAGAAATAACAGAAAAAAAGTGAAAGAGATACGTAGGTGAATGGTGAGAGAGAGAGAGACAAAGAAAGAAAAAGAGGGTATGATGGATAGAGAGAATGGAAGTAGTGAAGCAAAAGACCCTCATAAAGTGAAAGGACACAAAGAAAAGACAGCAGTAGATAAGTGAGAGTGTTAAAAACAGTACATGAGGGAGTGGAGCTACTGTTCTATAGTTATCTGTAGCATTTCTTCTTTCCTCACATGCATGGATTGCCTTTCTGCATCACCACAATGGATTTCTATCAAATAGATATAGTGGTCAAGCGGTTTTCACATTGTGGCCTTAGTATTGCATGGTTCTGTCTGCCAAAGAACTCAGATAGAAATTTATAATAGTAAGGTCACAACATTTTTCAGATGAAATGCTGGAAAAGTAGAAGTGCAATGTTTCAGTCATGAAAATTTTAGAGAGTGAACAAGAAGAGTGCATAAACAATTTGTACAGAATTATCTACATGTAAAATGTCTGTTGTAAAATAATCTGTGGTGACACCTCTGTCTTTTCCTCAGGCGTCTCAGATATTCCAGATACTGGCATGGAAGACGAGCGGTGCCCTCTATCAAGTGGGTGTAACCTTGTGAGTGGGGAGTGTGTCTGTGAGTCCAAACACTCCTGCCTCATCTCCTTTAGCTACCCAAATCCAGAGGCGTGTGCCCAGAGCATGGAGAGGGGTGAGAATTATTGTGATGGGAGAACATTTTGATGATATTGACTGAAACGGTGTCATTTATGGTTTGAGGGTGGGAAAGTTTCACATCATTGCTCACAGCAGGGACATGTAGTTCTGCTCAAGCATGGTTTAATTCCAGCCCTAATCAAGCAGATGTGCTTAATCAAGGTGTTTAGAAGGCATTTGAATATTAGTGTCAGATGTGTTGGATTAGTCTTGGGCGTAGACTCTAGAGCAAAATTTGGCATCTCTGACTTACAAATTATGTGAGCGCTCTTATGAGAGTGTAAACTCACCTTCTCTCTCTCACTCTCTCTCACTCACTCACTCACTCACTCACTCACTCACTCACTCACTCACACACATGCTCTTTTAAATCAAGTCAATTTTTATTCAATTCAAACTATTGTGCTGTCAATATCATAGTACAACCTGAAACTGTCTGTATACACAGGTCTACATACAGGTACATATAATACAAAGGTAAAATAAGTGCATGTAATGTGTAATGTCGTGTTTCTCAGAAGCCAGGCGGCATGAGAGAGAGCACAGGGACAGGCACAGGGAGAAGTTTGTGGGTCCCTCAAACCCGGCCTGTGTATTCTCTGGCTGTAACCTGACCACCACAGGCTGTGAGTGTGCATCCAAGAGCTGCCTCCCACATTTCACCTATGCCAACCGCAGCCAGTGCCAACTAGCCGCAGGTAATTAATTCTAAAATCTATTATTAACCCTAAGATAAGCTACATGGAATAACTTTTCTGACTTTATTGATCTAAAACTCAAGTTACCAGAGTGTGAGGTAAGATATCATCCATTACAGGATACATTTATCATGTATAACATGATATTTATCATGTGTACAAACCTTCTTGTTCATATTAATTTTCATATTGGGGACACATTGTAAATATGGATCCAGGACTACTTTAACCGGCTTAGATTTTAATTACAACTCTGAATATGACACACACCAAATGCAATTGATTATAGGTGATAAATATTACTGTATTGACAGTAACCAGTCTACATTTTGATAGCTTTTCAGAACTTTACGTAAACGTATGTTTTTTTTCCCCCTAAATCTTCCTGACATTTGATTGTGTACTCTGGTGCAGACTGAAGTGAAACACATGAAGCCAAAGTAAATCTCTGTCTCACAGTATGTGTGTGCCAGTGTGCCCGAGTTCAGTCATGCTTTACAAGGCAATGCAACCAATCACACAGAAAACCTAAAACCAGAAAGAACTCTTCCAATCTGTACAGGGCCTGTTCACATACTGCTATAGTAAGAGGCATGTGTGTGTATTGGCAGGATTCTGGGCATGTGGTCAGGAAGCAGCGAGTGATTGAAAGTAGGGGATGATGAGTTGATGAAGGCTGAAGCTATGGGTTTATATGTAGTCAAATGCCTTTCTTCTGTTGGATTTCTGAAAGGAAACTGCTTGAAAAGTGGAAACGGCTCTATGACATACTGTAGCTTGGCTAAGCTGCACAACCTTTATTATGAATAGCTTAGTATACTGTATGTTCTTGCTGTAGATTAATGTCTATGCATAACGTGGATCATGGACAGCCTTCAGATTTAATGACATTGCTGCAGCTTTGAAGAGGTCAGGCCTTACTGCAATGATAGCATAAAGAAACGGTTGTCTGATTTATGTACCTCTGTATCATCATTTGTCTAGATAACTAGTCTGTGTTTTATGCTCCTGGCAATCAGTTTAGCTTTTCTCCTTCTAGTTGTTGACCTTAACCCGAGATGTAGAGAGAAACTGGCAGCATGCTACAATGATGTATGCAGCTTATTAAGCATTGAGTGGTAGGTTGAATATGTGAGAATTGAAAGGCTCTTGGTTTGTGTATTTTGAGATACAAAAAAGTTTGTTTAATACATCTAGAATTAATTTTGTTTGAAGGAGCCGTAAGAATTACATCATACATTAATAATCAGGGATGGCTGCTTACCCCATTGTTGTAAGATAAAAAGACATCAATATAAATTTTCATTTTTTACATCCACATTAGATTATTTGCTGTTAGCAAGCCTTATGGCAGAATGGTATGACAAAGCAACACTATGGCTGATTTCTTTCTAGCCCAGATTGTAGATTCATGCAGCCAGAATGACAAGTCCCCTAGATTTGATCTCCATTTGGGCTGATTTTTTTTCATCCCACTTTGCTAACACATTCATAACACGTCAGCGGCAGTGACTGAGAAGGCATGTCAGAGATACTCTTACAGGGGAGACAGCAATCTTAGCAGTTTTCCCATTGACGAAAATGGAACGGCTAACTAGCTTTAGCTTGGATCACATGCATCACTGTGAGCCAATGGTATCAGTTCTCTGACGTCACCCAACATTCTCTTAACGTTTACGACAGTTATTCTTGAGCAGATTTTTTTAGCCTTGAGCTCATTTCAGTAGAGATTCCTGATGTGGTTAGTAAGTTTGGTTATTCCTAACTATGTTTATGTTTATTAGGCTACAATTTTGTGCATTTGTGGAAGGCTACACAAGTGTAGAGCTGCTGTAAATGGGTTCCATCTGTCACAACACCTCTAACTGTCACTTGTCTCACAAAACGATAATTATTTCTTTTTAGAACTTAGTAGGTGGCATCATAATTTGCTAGTCTGTGGATAAGATGTCAAAGATCATCACAACGGTCATCTAAGTGTTATGAAATTGTTTGTTTCACAAAATAGGAGTTTGTTCAGCACACTGAGCCACTTCTCCCATAGGATTCCATTCAAACAGAACAGCCTCTGCTCTCCCTACTAAGACCCCACAGCTGTTATGCGTTTTCACCCAAAGATTGAAATCTCCCCTCTAGAGTATCTCTGGGCGTATTGAAAATGAAAGATTTATAGTAGTTACTCTGTCATCTTTTTTCTTATTTGTCTTTGGAGGAGAATAGTTTGCCCACACCATTCTTATTAGGCCATTGATGAGACCTTGTAATATAACACATTGCTCAACCCTGATGGTTTCGTTCTGAAGCAGTTGACAAATAATAGATTTTAGCTCTCCAATCTAATACAGATTTGGCCAAAAAAGGAGAAAGAAGCATGAAAAAATCTCAAGTTGAAACTGTCCGATATATGTTATATCCACAATTATTTATTTTTGCATTCAGTACAACAGAATCTTTGCTTCTGCTTTATGACTTAATCTACTGTTTTAAATAATAAAGCAAATTAAAACGGCATAAACAAAAATATCAGTACTCTTAACCTAATACTTTGTAGCACAGCCTTTGTTGACAATAACTGCACTCAAACACATTCTGTAGCACTGAATGAGACTTCTACACTTCTCAACATCTTGAACAGACTGTTCTCCAGTTCGCTCAGGTTTGCTGGATAGCTTTTCCCAACTGCAAAATTCAGCTCTTTCCACAGATGTTCAATGGGATTAAGATCCACACTCATTGCAGGGCACTTCAAAATGTTTTTTTCTAATTCATTCTCAGGTGCTTTTTGACATATGATTTGGATATTGGACCAATGATCTGAGCATACTAGGCTGTATGTTTTTCTCTAGAATTCCTTGATAGTCTTCTGATTTCATCATGCACTGCACAGATTCAAGGTACCCAATGCCAGAGGCAGAAAAGCATCTCCTGAACACCGAGCCTCCTCTATATTTCACAGTAGTTCTTTTCTTAGAAAACTTCAATTTTCTTTCTGTAAACAGAGTTGGTGTGAATTACCAAAAAGCTCTCTGTCTCATTTGTTGAAAGGACATGCTCCCAAAATGACTGTAGCTTTTCAACATGCATTTAGGCAAACACCAGTCATACTTTTTGTGTTTCTTTGTTAAAAGTGGGGTCCTCCTGGTCTTTAACCACAGAGCCAATTTTCCTGACTCAAAACTGTTGCACCTTGAGCTTAAAGGTCAGCTTGGTGTTGTCTTGAAGTTTTCCTGGGCTCTTTCCCCACCATTTGAACAGTCCTTCTCTTCAATCTTGGGTCATTTTTCTTCTTGCAGCCATGTCCAGGAATGTTGGCTACAGTCCCATGAGCTTTAAAATTCTTAATAATGCTGGCACAGGAATATCAATCCTGTTGGAGATAGTCCTGTAGCCTTTGTTTACCTTGCTTGGCTATTACCTTCTTTCTAATCTCCTCAGATTCTCTACCCTTCCTTCTCTTTTTCATGTAGTAGACACAGTGACACAAAACAGCAGAAGGAATACTTATATACATTCAAACTGCTTGTGTCTGCTTGATTTTCCACTAAAACATCACCATTTCCTGTATTATTGACAGGGACGGTTCTAGGGGAGTCCAGGGAACCAGTGCCCCTTGTAAACAGTCTTGTGGCCTCCTAAATACAATATATAACTATACAGCTGAACCCAGTGCTTTGACAATGACAGTAAATGTGAGTGGAATGTAATGGAATGAATTTCACTGGAGCACAGAGTGACTTTTCTCAGTGAATGGAGCCAGTGATACCTAGTCATAACACATAAGGCGATTTCCTTATGTTTTACCTCCAGAATGCACAATGTGCATTTACTATTAATAAAGCAAAAAAAAATGTGAATGTTAAGATTTTCCCCCCTCAAAACAGATTAAAACACTTCTGAAGAAAAGGGTTTTGAAATCCAGAGCTCTTTAGGGAAAAGAGTGAGCAATCTACTCACATGCTCCATTATTCACCGCAACAATCTGGGATTAGCTAATATTCAGTTTGATGTTAACAGACATGAGCTTCCACATGTGCACAAATAGTCACATGATGTCAAATTGGATTATCACAGAAGAAAGATCATTTTAAAAGTAAGCCAAATGGTGACTAATCAGGCACAAATGCATTTTTAAAGGTGTGAAGTATTCTCCTAAAACATATAAAATCACTGAAATTTGAATACTGCTTTTTCAAAATGTATCATGGGCTATATAGAAATTAAATTATATTTGTATTCTGAATATGTCCAGTTGTTAGTTCTGTTTTACAGTCCAACCCTGGGAACATCTAGAACTATAGTATAGGTCACTTTTTAGGTGTCACAAGAACCAAGCACAAGACGAGGGGATGCAAGTGCAGTTGGAGGTGGTTTTAATGGGAGTTCAAGCAAGCAAGCAAATCCAAAACAGCAAGCAGAATCATGGTCAAAACAAGCAGAGGTAAACCGAGGCACGAACAGGATATCATAGACTAAATACAAAGTCGTAAGCAAAACAGGTCAAACACATAGCAACTGGCAAGATAAACAAACCGCCTGGTATGAACACCATAAGCAAGATCAATACTTCACAGTGTGTGTGTGTGTGTGTGTGTGCAGAATCCTTAAGTAGAGTGGCTGTGATTGTGAACAGGTGTCCATGATTAGTACTTAGGTAACAGGGAGTGGTGAGGTGCATGCTGGGAAGTGTAGTGCGAGGTATGTAATGGAGTACATGAAGCTGCAGGAGACGGAGAACAGGCAGTGGATGTGACAGTAGGCTGTTTAGTTGGGCTGGCATACGGTAATTGTAGATCTACAGTATGAATATATTGGGTAGGGGTGTAACATGACACAGATATACTATCTGTATCTGTTTAGTGCTTCAAATATCCACATCTGTATCTGTATTCAGATTTAAACCAGAATTGGCTGAAGCCTAATCCAGAAGGTTATTTTTTTAATTAATTATGAACCCTACCAATATGCCCTTTGAAACAGCAGAAATAAAACAAGATAGAAATGCCAATGATGTCCTCATGGTCTATGAATTCTGTTTTTTTTTTGTTTGTTTGTTTGTTTGTTTGTTTGTTTTTAATTATTTGGTTCTATTCCCCAAAATTACACACTAGTAAAACTAATACACACTAGTAGTCTAATTTAAACCACCACCCTGACCCTGACCAGGCAGTTACTAAAGATGAATGAATGAAGGCTGTAAATGTATGGCATGTTAATGAATGTGGTCTTTCTAAGCACCATGAGCTTCAACATTTTTTGAATCTTCTAGGATTCTGTCCACCTCTAGTATCAACTGTGGATGCCCTCCTAATTATATCTGTATTTGTATCTGTTTCAAAGACATTACCTGTAATAATCTTTGCTTGTGTGATTAGCAAATTCACAGGAATCAGATTTGTCCCCCCCAACAGACAGTATAAGGTGTGAAAATTTTGTAGCTGTGTTAAATGCTCTTTAGAAATGCAAGAAAGAAAGAAGTTTTCTAAATACACAGTGGACGCCTTCATTCGAAGCTGATCTTGTGGCTAGCTGTTTAGGTGTCATTGTACTGCATTGATTGAAGTCATTTTTGAAGAGACAAATACACAGCTCTTGGTCTTACTAAGACTGATTTATGTTACAATGACTGGTCTTTCCTTGTGTGTTTGAGGGAATTAAAGTGGATTTTCTAGTAAGCATATGAACACTATTTGGTTCCAGATGAGTAAAGAAGCCAGCGATGGGTGGAAACATGTTTAGTAATCTTCCAATTACTAAAAGTGATGCTGAAGTTAAAGTTGCTTTTGCTCACATTTTTTTACATGTAATGAATAACAGACATGTCTAAAAACTTACCAATCCTGGGATACCATTGCATTTGGCATTGTGTCAAAGAAGTGTTGGACTTTATGGGTAGCTGGCTTTGGCTCTGGCTCAGCTTTCTGGAACAAAAATTGAACTTTTGTATTTTTTCAGAGTTCCTTAAACCATCTTGAAATATTGGCATCCTTTTCCCAGGCCATTCACTCTTGCACAGACCATTTTAGTGGGTGTAACGCTTCTAATCATTCATGTTAATGAACCGTGGCCATGATTGGCTGACAAACACGCTTCTGTCTTCCAATACGCCCTTGCAAATGGAAACAAACTCACCCAGTGACCTATACTAGTTGGCACGGTCACAAGGCATCATTGTAAATAATCGTTTATTTAGCCTGAATGCCTGATGCTAATCAAATTAAGTTATTAACATTTTCTTTTGGATTCCAGTTGAAGGGAGTTGTATCCAAGGAAAACAATGCTACTACTATGCCCCAAATCTAAGTACCAGTTTACAAAAAATTATCATATTTCACATCATTGCATTTAACATCAGCTTCAGGGGGAAAAAAACATTCAGAAAAATGCCAAGTGACATCAAGCACTTTCATATCTCCTGATCAATCAGGTTTCCAGTTGGGGGCAAGCGAGAACAACAAACAGTGGCAGTGAAAAATTAATCTTATTAGTGAGCAAATATAAGGAGGTTTATGACATGTTGAATCAAAAATAGTTCACTATTGATATTCCATTGCCAATATGTACAATGTAATTAAAAATAAGAACTTGTCTATTTTTGGGATGTTCTGCGGAATGCAATGTGATGGTCACACTGTAGCTGCATGCAGTCAAGTCACACAAGCAACTCTTATCTTTTATATCTTTTGATATTCTGCCTTAAAAGCTATAGTGAAGGCAAACCTCCTCAGCTCCAGAGTTAAAGTCTTTATTTAATCTTTATTATTAATAATAAATGTAAATAATGATAATAAATGTAATAAGTGAAAGGCCATACTGGTTTGCGCTGAGAGGAAGTCTTAGTGTAACTCAAATAGAAGAGTGGAAAAAAAACAGGCAACACTTTCCTATCTTCAACTGTCCAGTTTCTGTGACCATGCACTGCCACCTCAGATTTCTGGCCTTGACTCACAGCACTGGAACCCAATGTGGTCTTCTGCTGTTGTAGCCCATCTCCCTCTGGGCTTGGCACATTGTGTATTCTGAAATGCTTTTCTACTCAGCATGGTTGTAAAGAGTGATTATTTGAGCTTCCATAGCCTTCCTGTGAGCTTGAACCAGTCTGGCTATTCTCCTCTGACCTTTCTCGTGAGACTGCAGCAATCCAGCTTTAGTATCCAATGAAGCATTTAGCTATAGTCTAAAGTCAAATTCCAAGGCAGGCAATGTTCACCTAGTCACTATACACAAATTACAAGTAGAAAATGGCATGCACAGCCGTTATAACTTCAGATCATTCTTGGACTTTAAGATCTCAATACTGGAGAATAGAAGTATAATCCATCTGTATCATCTCTGTCTATAATCTTTATTTCCAGTGAGTTGCTCTGGCCCAGGCTGCAATTTTGGAATGTTCAGCTCTTTTCTAGTAAAATAGTGACTCCAACCATGTCATGCTGTGAAGTGGAATTGCCAGATGAATTACTTCAGCCTTGGCCCACCTGTAAATATCCTTTTCCCTTATTCCCGATCTCCCATTTACACTCTGCATTAGTTCTGCATGATTGGCGTCTCTTTGTGCTGTAGCTGTTGTGCTGTCCAGACCACTGCTGGCTGGCAAAAGCACAATGTGGCCTTCACGGAGTTTGTGTTGTCTGCCGAAGTGCAGGTCACAGTGTGTCTGTGGGTTTGTTTGTATGGTGTACTAACTGTTCCCCTCCTTTCACCATCATTCTCTAAGTTGTTCTCATGCCATAGAGCATGAAGTAGCTGAAAGCGCCTCTTATTTTCTCATCTTGAGCTCTTTTCGATCTATTGACAGAAAGTGGGATAGTGTGAAACAGAGACAGAGCGAAAGAGAACCTAACAATAACTGTTATTAGAATCATGACCACTTACATTCAGGTCCAGCACAGTGTATTTTGTAGAGTGGTTTGTTGCCTAGTGAATGTACTCAATACATCATAGTGGTTTAAGCCAGAGGTTCTCAAAGTGAGGTCCAGGGACCCCCAGGAGACTGTGAAGCATAGCCAGGGAGTCTGTGACAAGTCTTAGTCCATATATAATGTCAACTTGGACCTAATGTTGGTGCATAATGGAACATTCAGGAACAGAAACCTCTATAGCTCTAATAAATAGACAAAAATGATTACTATAAACATTATTTATTATTTAAAGAATGTTCATGAAATAAATCTCCGAGGGAGTATGTGGAATTTATTTTACAGTTAATGGGGTCTGTGGCTACAAATGGTTTGAGAAACTCTGGTTTAAATTATATCTAATATCTAACAGAAATACCTATAGAACCCTCAAGGTGTCAGCTTAAAGATAAATATAAACATATGAGAAAATAACAGCTATGATGTAAATGTTGATTTATTCTAAAACATTCTAAAACATTAAAATTTAATATATTAAAAAACATATTAGAGAAAGGTTTTCGTCTTGTTTTGTTACCCATAGTATGTGCTAGTTGAGACTATGTGTTAAACTAAAGATTTTTAAATTTATGATACTGCTTACTAAGTGTTAGCATTTTTTGCACTCAACTCTGAAATTAAGTAGCTTTATCTCAGACTTCAACAATAGCACAAAATACTTGTTTCTCTTGTCAGGAAAGTACTTTTGTTTCATTTGTTCAGCATCATAAAGGCTTGGGTCGCCTACAGTCACACTACATATCTGACAAAGAGGGGTAGGGTGTACTACACTGTGCACCAAAACACAACACACATTCACACATAGAAAAGCCAAATTACACTCAAAAACTTCTATTCCAGGCCAGTTTACTGACATTTTTATTCTCAAATATTGACCAAGCAGGAAAGTGAATACTCTGGTGTATTTATGGAGGAGATGGAGTAGCCCATCCCATGTTCCCATTCTTTATAGATTTCACTAATTTCCAAACCTCTATTGCTAACTAGAACATTTCATCATGTTTATTCATCTCAATAACATCTCTCAAATATCTTACCATCCGCCAAGCGTTCCTGTTTCATTATTTCACTCCACTGACATCACCTTCAGATCTAAAGCAAAAACAGACTTGAGTATCTGATATCAGAATGTCTGTTTTTTTGCGTATACAAACTATATAAAATGAAGCCCACGCAAGACCAGCTGCACTGAGGCAGCTTTGTTCCTCACTGACTAGTATCCAAAGTCAGACTCTGAACAGTGCTTGCATTGTGCACTTCTTTTTTTCCATGAGTAAACCCCGGCTTGTCAACACAACCTCCTCTGCCTGCAGGAGACGCGCGGGAAAAGAAAGTGTGGAGGAAAACTGCCGCCCTTGTGTCCGCTGCTAAAAAGAAAAGCACATTTATAAATGTTTTTCTTTCATGAATGAGCGTTGGATGTGCCAGATGTATATGCATTGTCTACAATGGGCTATTTTTCAGTAATGAACTAATTTCCATGTCCAACGTATCCCATTCCGTGTGGCGTTTCCTCTTTCTCTGTGAGTGTGTGTGTGTTGCCTGGACCTTACTGGTTGCTAAGCGTTTCATAGTACCTTCTCATTCTACCAATAGCAAGCAAATTAGAGGCCATTTGTGTAGATTGAATTTATCAAGCATGTCAAAAGAGGCTTTTGTGTCTTTGTTGGCTACCACAAGAGAATAGCCACTATTGTGGTGCAAAGATTGCTTCCATAGTCACTGACTAGCTAATTATATCAGATCCTCCCACTGGATACACAGTGGTCCTGAAATACTTTTGCTGTAAATTCATCCTGCTTGCCTCCCCCACGTTTCCTATTGTGCCTTTAACCATACAATCACAAAAAAGCTACTAAACTGTAAAACTGTCCTTGTCACTGGGGTAGTACCCTAACAGCATACAAGTTTTTTTTACCTTTAGTAAGTCCCTTTTACTTAGAAAGTTCATGTAGTGTAACTTTTAAACCTTTGCTCTAAAAGGTAATTCCCAGTACAAATATGTACCTGAAATAATTTAAAGGTACGTTATATCCGCATTTCCAAGTGAAATACACATATTAAAGGTAGAAAGGATAATTGATATGAGTAACCTCCTTTGTATTAATCAATCAGGGGTGTCACAGAACAGTGTATTTAGCTCTGGTTATGTTTCACCAGCTTAAATAGTGGCCATGAGGAGCACATATGCGTGTTCATTCACTTAGAGTACTAGGCTCATTCTTCGTAATGTTAGCGAGTTGATTTTAAATGAAGTGCATTAGCTGGTTGGCTCGAGTAGGGTTGCAGTGAAGAAGAATGAAGTTTGTTTCACTTCGAAAAAGCGCTTCTGTTCAGCTGTAAGGAAAGGACATTTTTGTTTTTATTGCGTTGGAATCCCTCATTGATAGTTACTGATCGTCAAGAAGAACATACTGGGTAAGAGCTGTTATTTTCACTCATGTATTGTTGTTTGTAGACATTTTTTTCTCGCCTGGCCAGCGTTTGCTCCGGGGCTGGTTGCTGTTGTGTAGTAATGAACTCCTCATGCTGAGTTTTATGTTTAAGATGTTTTATCAGATTACTTGTATTTAAGGATGATGCTAATGTATCTCCTCATGATATTTTGCACAGAGCAAATGAGGATGGTGTTGAACTGATACTGATATCAGTATTGATGCATTCCTAATATTCGTGGATGTAGTAATGGAATTAATTTGGACCACCATTACAGCCATCCCATTTCAATGACTATATCCTTTGGCTACAAACTTCAACACATAATTTGATGATTACTCAATTTACTCACATAATGCCAACACCTTGCAATGACGTATACTAAACGTCTTTGATCATCCTCCTTAACATCCTCATGGCATTTTCCAGAGAGGATGTTATTCTCAACATATATTTGTAACTGTCCAACTTGAATGAATGCAATTTGAAAGTAGTAGAAATCTCCCAAATTAGGCCTTTGACTGTTTATTTGACTGAAGTGTAGGGCTTACCCCAAAGGCTGTTAAATAGGGGCTTGCAGCCTACCTTAATGCATGAGGCGTTTTTCCTTTTCTCCATGTTAGTATGCATTGAGAAAGTTGATCAATGTGAGCTTTGTGCTTGGCTATTGCTGTTTCACAGTCAGCTAAAGAAAACAGTGCTGTACAGATACCTCACACTCCTTCACTATTTATTCAACGGCTGCTGCTGCCTCAATCTCAACTGTCAGATTTCCTACCCAAATATTACCCTTCCCAGATGAACAAAACACACGTATACACGCCCCCCACCCCCCCACACAGAAGAACTTGCTCTCCTGCCTAACTTTTATTCCCCATTCACCACAATTTTCCAACTTTTTTTTTGTTTAAGCTACTCAAAATGATGTCATGCTGAACCAGATAACAGGGAATATTGATTAGTCTTAAAACACATATTCAGTGCTGTTGTACTTTCATGAGTGAGTGTTTGTGAGTACCACATTTTTTTTTTTACAGTGGGGCATTTTAATCCAGTTCCCAACTCCCAACTGTCTTGGTCCTTGTAGTTATCCTCCCTTTGTGTATGGTTGATAAACCACAGTGTTGCCAGCAGGAAATCCTATAATCCTATATGCAGCCCTCACCACAGCAGAAGTTGTGAGCAGATGTGACTCAGAGACATTGAGTCTATCATGACTTTGCTAATTTGCTCTATTATTATTTCGAATCTGGTGATGGGAAGGGGTGTGAAGGTGTGTGAGTGTTTGTGTGTGTGTGTGTGTGAGGAGGGATATATACGGAGGGTATCTTTTTACAGTTCCGTAAATGTCAGAGTGTAGTCAACATCCTCAGTGGGAGTCGAGTTGCAAGTTTGGAAATGGGGTAACAGGGTCAGAGCGTAGGAATGACATCAGGAAAGCCAGTTTCTGGAAGACACCACAGCACAAGCTGCATTAAAAGTGTATTAGTCAATATTAGTCAAGATTGGAGCTCTAGCTCACTTAATCCATTAAGTAGGTGAAATGCATACAACATTGGAACATTTTTTTTTTTTACTGCTTGAACTCATCCCCTCTTTCCACCCATGCACAGAAAGCCACAGCCTCAGAATCTCCATTGGCCAGCAAATTCAGTCATAGTTAGCATTACCAAGGACTGTCATAACATCATTATCAAGTGATGATATTGATGATAAAAGTAGGTACCACTTATTATGCTGCATTAGATTAAAAAATAAATTCCTAGCTAGCATTATACTAACATTGCTTAACTGGAGACCAAATACTTGAACTTGCCTAAATCTCAATGGCAGATTTGACATCTGTGGTTCTCGTTCATTGCTACAATAACAATTTCACAAGTTGCTAACAGAAAATAGCATGGCTGTAAGCTAATTTACATCAGAGTGGCTTTGCTTGCTTTTAGAAACCTAGCTAGAAGATAAGCATCAGCCCAGGGCTACAGTAATGTCCTCCCTCAGCAGCTGTCCATTTATTGCACTTGGAAATTTATGAAAAATCATTACATTTTACTTAACCCGCACAACTTATTGTCAATTCATGTTACCAAATGTCTCTTCTTGGTACAGCTGCATTTTTTCCAGAGCTGGCTACTCTCGTGTCTCCCATGTCTCCTGGTGGTAGCATTTATCCTGATGTGTGGCTTTGCTTACTAGGCCAATCAACTTCTTGGTAGCCAAGTTATAAAACTATAAACATGTGAAATTTGGCCTTTCCTGATGTCCAAGAATGGTCTTCACTGTTCTGTTTTGCTTTGTAATGAACTCCCATGAGTTTTTTTAGCTCCCTGCCACTACTGGTGTTAGCTAGTTAGAATTGTTAGCATTGCTAGGTGCACAGGAGTTAGCTACCATTTGACATACTTGCTATTAAAAAAATGGACTTTTTCCCTTTAAACAGTCCAGTCAAGCTGTACATTTTCTTCACTGATTGAGAATTCGGGCATAAAGATTTTGGAGAATATCATTGGCTTGTTTTTCCTCACACTCATGAGGCAATTACATGTTTGTGGTCTTGTGATATTTCTGTTCCTGTGCTATACCACAAGTTATTGTCAGTTAAACCATGTTCACATTGGTCAGCAGTCATCTGATCTGACTTTGATCTCCTCTGATTTACATAAACAGTGCTAATGAAGATAACAATTAGTGTTGCTGCTATGCTAGTTTTCATTCATTGGTAGCCATGCTAGCATTGTTTGTTTACATGAGTGTGATGTTCTGTAGCTATTACCAACTCTTGCCAAAGTGAATACAAATATCCTGGAATGTTTGAAGATTGCTAGAATGAGATGGCCCACATACACTGGCAGTATGGATTGAATACAGCATTCTGATGCTAGCATTAGTCATGTCTCGTGTATGTGTGAATTAACCCCTTTGGGAGTCCTGGGAAATGCAACTGCAACATTCCCAGGGGGAAAAAATCTCACTACTGTGATGTTCTGACTCAGCAGGGCATCTGCCTCGTCACATCATTATGATGAATTATTTTCTACCCTAGGCAAGCTCTTCACCCAGCAGTGCTGCATGACTGGTGGTTTAAAACAACATGGAGAAACTGTGCAGCTTTTTCCTGCCTTGAAACATTAAATGATATGCACCTGGAGAAATTAATCCAAAAATTACCTGAGACCCTTTAAAAAATACTCCAAATCAAGCATTACCCACATTACTTCATTGTGAGTCTCCAAATCTACTTAGGCATGACCTGAAAAAACCAGACAGCCTGTCAATCTGTGCCTCTCACATACAATATATACAAAATACTCGATTTCATTTATACTTCACATATAGCTAAACACTACTAAGAAAATAACCCAAAGTAAACTCTGTTTAAGAGCTGTGTAACCCAAGCTCTGTGAGGAAGCTTCTGTTCTACCACAATATCACTGAACAACTGCCTCAGTAGCAACACACAGAGAAATAATCCACCAATTTTCTTTTTCCTGAGCAGCTTCCAAAGTACACCCCAGAGTGCATGGCTGCAGTGGCTTTGTGGACAGGCAAATTTGAACTATAAAAATAACAATGGAATCAAAATAGACTTAAAATAGGCTGTTTCAGCAGGCTGTTGAACTATTAATAAAAGGCATGAAGGAGTTGAGTGAATAAATGGCTGAAGAAATATTCAGTATGTTTGAACAAATGGATTTATGCTCTTACCAGCCAGTGTGCTTGTTTATGGAAACTACACAGCTTCCTGGAAGAACAGGAAGTACAGTGATCTCGAGTATGTGTCTTAGTGTTGTCACGCTCAGGTGGCTAGGACTACATAAAGCTGTCAGTGAGAGGCAGAGATACATCTGATGATATACACACTGCTGCAAACCTGAAAGTCTTTCTGGAAATCATTCCAAAAGGTTCAGTCGTGCTGCAAATAAAGAGGTTTTGATCATCCATCATAGCAAATAAATGTACTCTGAGTGCATAGTCACAAAATAATAATAATAATAATAATAATAATAATAATAATAATAATAATAA
>JAOTRR010000002.1:7669403-7680515 GCA_028570945.1 Gogo arcuatus
ACACACACACACACACACACACACACACACACACACACACACACACACAATTTAATGTTAACACTCAGTCCAACCAAAATTCCCAAATGCAAACACACTCTTTCTCACTTGCTGTAGTGTAGAAAAATGTCTCAACACCTAATCATCAAGCCACTCAGAGGATAATAACTATTTAAACATTTAAATGACTGCTGGCTCATAACTGTTTGCATGACCACACGCTGACCACAGCACTGGGGATATTTTTTATTCTGATTAGGCAGAAGGTGTTGATTAATATTCTATAACAGCAATTGTGTTGTCATTTGTGTAGTAATAAATAACGCAGGACATGTATAGGAGATGCTCAACATAAACAGATTTAAAATTGTGTGTAATCGTTGATCAGGTGAAGCATTCTGTGATGAGATGTTTACCTAGTATTTTTGAAGGAGTCTCCAGTGTCAGCGCTCTGTAAAAGTCAGAGGTAAAGCTGTTTCCTTAAAGTTTTCCAACATGGGAAAGTCTTTAGATCAGAGGGTTTTGTGGTTTCTTGGCAACTTTGGCATTTTTTTGTACTGTATTAGTAACTTCAAAAGAGAGTAAAAACAAGCCTGGTATGGGAACGACTGTTTATAGCTGCTATAATGTAAGTGATAACAAGATGTTCCACAACATTAAATTAGCTACTGTAATGCCGTGGGCTTCCCCACAGGAAGAGCCGTGGCCACCTACAAGGGCTTTTAAAGCAGGACAAACCTGGTTGCCACGCAATAGTCACACGCACAATCAGGCGAGATGCGTGACACCTGCTTGTGCCTCTTCGCATTCCTAATGTTATGTGTGGACATTCGTGCCTATACGAGTAGAACCACACTGCTCTGAGGTTTGTTTGAGGGAAAGAAAGAAAGAAAGAACAAATATTTAAAAAAGAAAGAAAAAGAGAGTATTTAAAAGAAAGAAAGAAAGAAAGAAAGAAAGAAAGAAAGAATAGTTGAAAGAAAAGAAAGAATAGTTGGAAAAAAGAAAGAAAGAAAGAATATTTGAAAGAAAAGAAAGAAAGAATATTTGAAAGAAAAGAAATTTGCAGATTGCTGTGGTATAATAGGAATAAAACACTTCTAGATGTGCTGTTTATAGGAAAATAATCAACTTCAAGGTGTTAACGGACCTCCGTATCACCCCATACCATCACTGATTATTCTTCTATAACAGCATGTCCTGTTGTGTTTTTTCCTTCCATATGAGATGGCTTCACAGCACTGGTGTGTAAAGTTTTCCCTACTGTCAGTCAAATAGCTTTTAGGAAAAGAAAATGGTATTGCTTTACAGATCCTTATATGGATGGTTTGCCCATTTTGATGCATTTGAAATTTAATCATTGATAACTGAAAAGAGTCTGGGATATTGCAAACAGGAGCAAGGCACCTTCTTAGTTTAGTATTATTTTTTAGGTTGTTTCTTTGAGCTGTTCATTTCTTTGAGGCCAGAGCATTTCATCCACATCACATATTTTCTCAAGCAATGAAACTGGAGAAAAACACAACCTGACATGCATTTTCCTAAACCATGTTCTGTAGTCATGTTCCTCTGTCATAAGCTTCCATATACATGCCCAGGAAGAGGAGAAAAAAGCAGGGTTTGGAATAGAAGAAAATGGTGGAAGAAGCACCATTAGGAAATATGGAATTGGACACTGTCCCAAAGCACCACAAATGGCCTCAATTTCAGTTGCTTTTGGTCTTGTTCATGTGAAATGAGAATGGCACTGATGTGTTATAAAATAAGGTGTCTTGCCATGCTGTGCTTCCAAGGTGTTAGTGTTTCACAGGTTAAAAACAAAAACAAAAACATGATTGAGGTCACGATCATCAAGTTAAGTGTTTCCTGCCACTAAAATAATGCCTAATAACAAGCTTGATTAATGACCAACAAATTGGCAAAGCTTTGGAAAACCTCTATTTTTGCTTTCCCTTTAACAGTTCAGTTCAAGAAGAGGAAGCGTGTTTATAATTTAATCAGCAGATGACATTGATGACAAAACCACAACCACACACGTTTATTGACTTATTCAAATGACAGTGAGAATGATTTTCTTTTTTTAAAAGTGACACAGGAGTGGATGAAGCAGTCAGCATGTCTTTGTACTCTTCCTCTTTACCTGACCTTTTGGTCCCAAAGCTGCTTCTCTAACCATTAGGCCATGACTTCCCCGGTATCATTTGACCTTATAGTATACTGTAGTAGAAATGTAATCCCACTATCTAGTGTCAGTCAGAATTCCCTACTGATTCTGGTTCCTCTCAATGTTTCGTCTTGGAGAGTTTTTCCTCGTCACTATCACCTCCAGGGATCTAAATCTGCATCTGGATTTCTGTAAAACTGCTTTGTGATAATATCTATTGTTAAAAACACTATACAAATAGAATTTTAACTTAATTTGGTTGAACAATGTGTGCTATCATCGATTTAAAGAATAAAGAGAAGCAATCCTATTTTTCCATTTAAGAACCTGTTTTTAAAACATTACTAGCCCGTTCTTACCCACTGTACTGTATTATTATACTGTATTATTATTGGTGACCATTGGCTTTTTAGAGTCTGTGAAAGTTTGAGAAAGTTACTTTTCTTGTAATGCAATAAAAAATCGGAGGTTTTCTTCTATATGCAATATCCTACTGTCAGATTTCCAGCCTTCCAGACTTCCGGCTTAGAGGGTGTTAGGAACAGCTGGCATCAACTACGTTTGGCATAAACAGTTAATGCATTATAAGCATGAAAATAAGTCACATTTTAATGTAGTTCATGATGTCCCTGTATAGCTCTGTTTATGATAAGTGCATACAAGAGCAGTGTGATCCTTTTAAGGTAACTTCATGTGTAATGTCTCACCTTTCTATAGCCTGTTAGTGATCCAGTGCCACCAGCATGCATATTTCTCCTCACAACTCATTAAAGCACGCCTGCAGACATTCCTAAGACTGCAGAAGCTTTGCTTTGCTCTTTATAGGTCTAACCTTCCAAATGGAACCCAACCTACCTTCTTTAACAGGAGAATATTGTTCTAAATGAACATAATTAGTTACAGCACTTTTTGGTTCTCTGCCTGCCAGCGTGGAGAGGCATTAGTGGGTTGCACACGTGCCATCACAGCAGTACTGCCCATGAAAACCACCCCTCAAGGTGAGGGTCTCATTTTGACATTGTATAAATACCAACAGATGTTATGTAAGTGGTTTTGGGGGAGAGATGACTGTAAAAATTTAAACAACTATGAGAGGCTGTTCATTCATCAAAGTTTCCAGATAAGGTGAATCACTGAGATAATCGCATCTGCATTTATCTGTAATTACTAAAACCTGGAGAGTGCTGCTGCCAGCGATGTTAGCGTTTACCCATGAATCTTATCACAAAATTGATGTTTGGAAAGTTATTCACATTGAACAAACAACTGAATGTATGATAAGTGCTGCTGCCTGGAAATGACAAAATTGGCCATGTGAAACACTGTGATCTTTGCTTTTACTCAGTGCAGGTATATAGAGCTTCATTAATAGCAATGCTACTAAAAGTAGAAATTTGATTACTAACTGACATAGGCAGTTTTACCATATCAGAACCTCTAAATTACCATCTAAGTTACATAATATATTTGTGACTCAACTTGGGCCATGTCCCCAAGTTTATTACTTGATCTCTTCGATCTTTCCAATTACGACCCAATCTCCAACTCGCCTTCTATCTTTTGAATAGATTTTGAATAAAGTTGTTGTCCAACTATTTTGTTCTTTTTATTTGAAAGAATAATAAAGAAATAATGTGTTTCAGTCACGGTTCTGGAAGCATGTAAGTGCAGCATCAGCACTGGCTAAAGTGACATACTGCTTGCCTCAGATTGTGAATATGCTCCTGTTTTGGTACTGTTATACGAGTGTAGCATTTGACACTTTGATTTTATCTTGAATTTCATCTTGAATGCCGATTACATTTTAAAATAATAATAATACCTGAAAGTATGTGTGTGTTTAGTTTTAGTTTCTCCCAGATTCTTCAAGGGTGAGGAAGTGCATCGGATATTTTCATGTGCACTGTCTGAATGCAAATTTCCTTTTTCTGTCAAGTAGCCTCAGTAACTAACTGTTTTCTCATATGTTCTTTCAGAGCCTTCATATGAGACTGTGAGCCCATTACTGTGTCCCCCACTTGAAAACTGCTCTCTGTCGGGACATGACTGTCCTTTTGGCTTTCAACAGGACCACAATGGCTGTTTACTTTGCCAGTGTCTTGGCAGTAAGTAAACTCCTGATGTCCCACACAACACCTAGGCTTTCTTTATCAAATTATATACTATATGGCCAAAGGTATGTGGACACCTAACCATCACGCTCATATGAGGGTCTTCCCCAAACTGTTGCCACAAAGTTGGCAGCACACAATTGTATAGGATGTCTTTCTATGCTGTAGTATTAAGACTTCCTTTCACTGGAACTATGGGGCCCAAACATGTTCCAGCATGACAATGCCCCTGTGCACAAAGCAAGGTTCATGAAGTTATGGTTTTCCAAGGTTTGAGTGGAAAACATCGAGTGGCCTGCACAGATCCCTGACCTCAACCCCACTGAACACCCCAGGCCTCCTCACCCAACATCAGTGTCTGACCTCACTAATGCTCTTGTGGTTGAATGAGCAAATCCCCACAGCTACACTCCAAGATCTACTGCAAAATCCTCCCAGAAGAGAGGACATTATCATATCAGCAAAAAGGGACTAAATCTGGAATATGATGTTCAAAAGTCACATGAGATTAACGGTCAGGTGTCCACAAACCTTTGGCCATATAGTGTAGTTATATAAAGGGCATATCTACAGTAAATTATCTAATTTTCAGTAACCAATAACTTGGACAAATGAGTCCATAAATTCAGGAATGCAATCATGTACAGATAAAAGCATAGCTTATCTGAGATGTTCCCCCCTACAACCGTAGATGTTGCCTGACAGCATAGAGAACATTGTTGATGCTCCACTTTCAAAAAGCATGTTTCTGCAAGTACCAGTGGTATGTAATACAAGTAAACTCTGACTGTATGCACATAGTGCATATTCAAGACTTGTGCATATTCCTCAAGTTTAGAATATTTTTTAAATTTTTTCCAGGACAAAGCATATAGTACACTCTATAGGACAATGCTCAGGACACCCTATTTACTTACACTGTAAGCTACCTGGACAAAAACGGTCTTGTTTAATTTCTTTCCTAATACTGTACTTGGTTACTCCTCCCCATGCCTTAACAGTGGCAGTCCTGTGAGAATGCACCTGTGTCTTGAGATAGTTCCTATCAATTTTAGCCCACTGTCTGAGTTTGTGGGACCTATAGTTGTCATCCTGGATCATCTCAGTGCTATGTAGTGTTTTGCTTAACTGTAAAGTCTAACAACAACTGATCATACATTGGTTTTATGCGAATGTACTCTCATTTAACGTACAGTAAGGCACTGGTTTAGGTGGATATAATTAATTTTTATCTGATTGTCTATGTAAACATGTCAGCTTATCATATATGCTTTGATTAAGAGCATCTTATTTGGCTGTTTCAGATGAATCTTGCCCCAAACTCTCCAGCTACTGCAACATGCAGTGCCCCATGGGATATGAGAAGGATGACTATGGTTGTGAAGTATGTGAGTGCAGCACACCCTCCGAGTGTAGACCCCTGACCTGCAGAAAGACCTGCCCCTATGGCTATGTGTAAGTCTACCGATGCTTCAAATTGTTTTCTTGGGCCAATCTTGATAATATGCTGCTGTGGATGGTCCCACATGGATACCCTAAAGATTGCACAGTGTATGCCCAAGATTTACCCTTGCTTCAGTACATAATTTTATTTGGATACCATAGACTTGCACCTAAAAAGTCCTGCTGTAACCTGATGCTCATACTGAACATCCTTTCAACACACTAAGTTCTGTATGACTTTATAGTATACATTTGCAGAAGAGTAATGATTTAGAATCGCACTATCCTGTGTCATCCAGAAGAGGAGGGGTACCCTTTTGAGTCTGGTTCCTTTCAAGGTTTATTCAGCATGTTGTCTCATGGATTTTTTTTTGCCTTGTCACTGCCACCTCTGGCTTGCTTGACATGGATCAAAATCTACATCTGGATTTCTGAAAAGCTGCTTTGGGACAATGTCTATTTTAATTGAGTTATATTCAACTCAACATCTGGAAGCTCTAGTCTCTACTAACCACAGATCCTCACTTCTAAGCCATTTCATCAAGCATCTGTGATTCAAATCAACTAATACTTAGTATCACAACTTAGTATCTTGAATGAAAGTTCTCTGGTATTTAAACCATGGCTCTCATGGAGATGGGATGATGGGATATTCACTGAGTGCCAGTGACTGCCTCAAGGGAGGATACAAGCAGGAAGCACAGGCTTCATCCCACACTGAGATGCAGTTTTCTGGGAATCCCTTAATAAACCAGAGTACAGCTGTCTCTCCCTTTTATATGTTTATATTGGCCCATGAAGAGACAAGGGTCTGCTTTGAATATGTTTGTTGTTTTGAGGTTTCATACATTTGATGCTCTGTGACCTCTCCAAAAATAATCAATGAGACCACAGGTACTTGGAAATGAATGACTGGTGGTAATTCTTTTGCCTAGCAATCCAGAAAATGGGCATTGGAAGGTCATTAGGGTTTCAATTGCCCATTGCATGCTGATAGCAAATGAGAAATGGTCCACTGCTGGCACATACTTGATGCTTCATTTAGCCCACGTACCACCACAAACCCCAAAATCCTAATCTAACTGCTACAGCAAAGCCACAACTGAGCCTTGATCAGACCATGGGTCAGAGCAAAGCTTGCAGCTGGGCACTTGTGAGTATTGCTTGCATTTGGATCATTTTTTAGCCCAGATTTCAAATGCTGTTAAAAACCAAAAGGTGTGGCTGCTTACCATTTGGGCCACTTTAGCCCAGAATACACTTTCAGTTGACTTAACAGGTATGTGGTTAACAGGTAACCCTTATGTGCCTAAGCTCAACTGAAATAGACCCAGAATCTTCCACTTTCTGGAAAGAAGAGCATCAATAGTATGACTCTGATAGTATGGTCAAACTGAAAAATAAAAGGCCTAGTGTACATCACAGTGTACAGAGGGCAAGTTGTTTGAACTAAACATTTGGCACAGTGCAGCACCCCAGGGCTCTAAACAATAGGGGACTTAAATCGTTTCCCCTTCTCAGTGGAACTAAAATATTATCTGATCTGACAGGCTCTAACAGGGCCATTGGAAGAGGCACGATGGAATTTGTCGAGCCAGCAATAGCCCCTAGTGAAATTCCACAGCTTGACATTTAACAAAGCCCATTTTCGAAGGTCAAAGGTCTCTGTGTTTGTACACCGTGAGTTTCCACTGTCCACTGATTTAATACACACATTACCGTTGTTCCAAAATGAGCAAAAACACAGTTACTGCACCAACCTGCGTACGTACAAATAGGTGCTATCATGAAGGTGGGGCAGCGACAGATAACATAATTAGGCTAGACTAATGAAATTAAGGAATCAGTGAGCATGTATTGGAAGAAATAGATGAGCAGGTGAAGATTTACTTTAACATACATAGCAATAAATGGCGCATGAGTGGAATGGAAGAAATGAGTGACATACATGGAGACAGATTTGTCACGCTCATATAATATGTCAGACAAAAATATAAATGCATCTTAGGGGTGTGTTTCTTTGACACAAATGTTACACAACAGGACAAATCTTTTCTTATCTGAACCTGTAAGAAATAGATGAATTGTATAGTTAAGGGGACTGGGGAGACTGTATTCTTTGTTAGTGATGGAATTGCATGTGCACCACATGGATCTTGCAAAATTCAGGGTGCTGCTTTTATCTGGACTCTTCAAAGAGAAGTAATATAGTAGGGAAGAAAGCAGAACCATATGTCCTGGTGTTTCAGGGCTTGACCATCTGGCTTTGTGGTCTTTCCAGTGTACCTTTTATAATTAGCAGCTGGGCACAGAGTGTTGTGTTATTGACTTGTATGCCCGTGTACACAGATTGCTCAGAAGCTGTTGATTCTTAAAGGAAGGAACAATAGGAACAGATGAAGTTATGAACATTATATATGTACTTGAATTATGTGAACAGAATTATATAACTGTACACTCACTGTGAGATTAAATTGTTCCCTGAGGAGGCTGGGCTCAGTGCATAGCTAGTTGGTTCATTGTTGGCTTGGTTTCCAGAAGTCCTAATGGCTATCTGGCTATTACATTCAATCACATGGGCTTGCTAGATAACACACCTGCTGGCAATTTGGGTGGATTTTTAGCTTGCAGGGGGCATGCTGCAGCAAGTGAGATGTGTGAAACTGGTGAGTGTTTGTGATGAATGACAACTAAAGATTAAACATATAAGATAGGGATGTAATTCAGGAGTATATCTCAGGCATGTTTGGATTTTGTTAGTTACCTGTGCCAACTTTGTTGGAGGAGGTTATGTTTTCACCTCTGTTTGTTTGTTTGCCTTTTCCCAATGTAACTCAAAAAGTAGTGAACTTATTTTAATGAAATTTTGAGGAAAGGTGAGCCATGGGCCAAGGACTAATTCATTATATTTTGATCCAAATCCGGATATGTATGTGGATTCAGGATTCAGATATGTATGTGGATCCAGGATTTTAATTTTTTTTTTTTTGTCTGTTCCCAACATAACTCAAAAAGCAGTGAACGGAGTTTGATGAAATTTTGAGGAAAGGAACAATTGATTAGATTTTGATGTAAATCCGAATATGTGGCCTGGTGGAGGCATGCTCTCTATTGAGTGCCCTTCTAGTTTTTGTTGTTGTTTTAAATACATCAAACCCTACCATTATGCACAGTGGCCAAGAGTCCACAACATGTCAAAATTAACACAACACTCAAATACAACACCCACCTTACCAAGCAGTGAGGCAGTGGGGATATAGCAATTGTTGATGAAAATCAGTTTTATTCCCCCCCAAAATGGAAAAAACAAACAAAAAACCTTTACAAACCAAGAAATTAATAACTAGGCCTATAAAAGAGATCAACAACATATAACTGAACTTAATACAAACAACAACAAAACAAGATGTTAACTGAACAGACTGATCCTACACAATTTCACCTGAGGGAACATGTATACTGGCTTGACCAAACCAAATAACACACAAAATGGACACCAAATACAACTAAACACAAAGCAAAACTATCTAAACCCAGGATCTATGAGTCCTCAGCCGTCAGCTACACCCCTTTGCTCCACCAGGAAGGGACCTCCACCCAACAACCAAGGTAGTTCAAAGACAAAGAAACAAATGATTAATATAACAGAAAAATTGCTTGTGTAACCCTACAGTGTTAAAATGTGTGCACTCCGTATAAAACAATGTAAGGTTAAAGCAAATAAATTCTAAATCAAACAAACTGTGTAATGGTAATTATTTGGGGTGGCAGTGTGGTTGACTGCAAATGAAATGAACGTGTGCAGGTAGCAAACTAATGAGGTGAGACAGAGTGTGAACTGGTGTAATATTACTACGTGTGGCTGTGGCCATTACTACGTGTGGCTGTGGCCATTACACGGACTGTTCAGTGCTTCGTTGGCTTTTTCGTTGCTGGTCAGCAGAGCTGAGTAACCTGAACGTAACTTTATTGACAATTGAACTCTTAAGATAGCTATATTGCATACTGTATTGATACTGAGGCAGTATTTTTTCAATTGTAACATAGACTCGGGGGTGGTGACGTGAACAGTCCTTCCATAAGTGCTCCAAGTAGAAACCTCTCTTTATGTTGTGAATACTTCCGTTGTGTTGTGGTTATTTGCACCGCATTTCTGTTTTTGAATTTGCAGCAGAAACTTTATCAAATCAAATTGTTGCATGTACTGTAGGCTGGATTCGTTTGTGTTCTCTATGTTTGCAAGCATTTTCTCAAATTGCAAGATGTTTCTTGATGCAACTATGTGTCAAATAGATGCATATGTTTTCTGTATTTGCGAGTTTGTCTTAACTTGGAAGTGTTGTGGCCTCTCTCGGCCACTGTAAATTATGCCCCCAGAAACATTGGTTAACACTGGGGGGGGGAACCATCAGAGGTAGAAATGCTAGCAGTGTCAGCTCTGTGAATTCTGGCTCTGACAGAAGTTCCTCAACCTCAGCTACAACATTCAAGTTCATAATCATAAAATTAGAAATGCGTGCATGCATGTTTTGTTTTTTTTTTGTACAGTTTTTGTTTGTATCTGCCTACAATATTTTCTAATGAATTTACTTGGTTCTAATTCCCAAAATATAAACAAACTAGAAGTCTAATTTAAACCATCCTCACCCTGACCAGGCAGTTAAATGAATGAATGCTGTACATTCATGTTAATGGATGTGGTCTTTCTTTGTCCTGCTTTGTTTGTTTTGACTGTATGAAAGAAAAAAAACTATATTCTTGCGTGACATTTTTGTTGCATCCCATGGGACCCCAGTCCAGATGTTTATACCTCTAGTCTCAACCAGATGCCCCATGACCCTTTGTGGCAAGAAGCAACCCAGAATAGTGTGTCTCCTATTCATATCTGTGTTTATATCTGCTTAGAAAACATTATCTATTCATTCCGAACAACAAAAAGAAATTTGATGTACGTATATTAAGGAAGGCTCACTTGTGTCAATCTCCCAGGTATATTTAGTTTATAAGTCTTTTATTTATGAACACCAAGCAAACTGGTGACTAATGTTAGTTTCCTACTTTAATAGTGTGATTGTATTTCTGCAGGAGAAATAAACATGGCTGTGAGATGTGTCGCTGCATTAAGTGTCCCCCCTTCACATGTGACAAGCAGTGCAGTGATGGCTATAAGCAGAACAGAAAAGGCTGCAACATCTGCCTCTGCAAAGGTGAGTGATTGGTCAAAGCTTCAAGTTGCTAATCTATTTATTAGGTGTGATTAGGTATTATAACACTGTAAAAAAAAAAAATTCAACCTGGTTAAATTTAGAAACAAAAGTTCAACTACTGCCTTAAAAACATGAGTAAACTCAACTGGAAGATAACCTTTGTTTCAACACAAAAAGTTAAGTTATA
>JAOTRR010000002.1:7683687-7696353 GCA_028570945.1 Gogo arcuatus
AAGCATGCACCATGATTGCGCTCTGATCAGGAACAGGTGCATAGTAATTAGTCCTTGCAGCACGCGGTAGTGGAGGTGACAGTACCTCCCCCTCCCCCCCAATGAGCTAAACATCTCTTCGGTTGGCCCCGGGAATGAGGACCTGGTGCTGGACGAAGTCCCCTCGGAGCTCCGCTCTGGCTCGGGAAGGACGTGGCACCACAACCTGGGCTTAGGCGGAATCTTGGGTTCCGGTCGGGCCTTGAATGGGAGTGTGGATGAAGGTGGAGGCTTTGGTTCAGGTTTAGAGTCAGACATGGACATGAGGATGGTCAGGGGCTCAGACATAGACATGAGCGTGGACTCCGGCATAGACATGGGTATGGACATGGACATGGGCTCAGGCATAGACATGGGTTCAAGCCTAGACATGGGCTTGAGCATGGGCATGGACCCTGGCATCAGCATGGGCATGAACTCAAGCATGGACCTGGGCTTGAGCATGGGCATGGACTTGAACATGGGCATGGACTCAGGCATGGGCCTGGGCTTGAGCATGGGCATGGACCCTGGCGTTGGCATGGGCATGGCCTCAGGCATCGGCATGAGCATGGACTCAGGCGCGGACCTGGGCTTGAGCATAGGCATGGACCCTGGCATCAGCATGGGCATGGACTTGAACATGGGCATGAACTCAAGTATGGACATGGGCTTGTACTTTGGTTTAGACTCTGACCTTGTCATGGACATGGGCTTGGACTCTGATCTTGGCATGGGCTCTGGCATTAGCATGGGCATGAACTTGGACATGGGCTTGGAGATAGGCATGGCCTTCGTTTGAGTCAGGGCCTCCTCCCTGAAGCCCGGCGGCGGAGCGACGGTCTCGTCCTCGCTGAAGCCCGGCGGCGGAGCGATGGTCTCGTCCTTGCTGAAGCCCGGCGGCGGAGCGACGGTCTCGTCCTCGCTGAAGCCCGGCGGCGGAGCGATGGTCTCGTCCTTGCTGAAGCCCGGCGGCGGAGCGACAGTCTCGTCCTCGCTGAAGCCACCCAAAAAAATTTTTAGGGGTTGTTCCCTCTCTGCCTTTGGCATGGCATGGTGTAGCTCAGCCTGCTGTTTCTCTTCCACTACATTATAGTTTCGGTGAAGTATTCTGTCAGTAATGGAGCAGTGGAAGGCAGATGAAATTTCAGGAAGAGTTTATTAACAAGCACGCAAACAATACAAAACCATAAGACACGGGCAGGGTCGAGAATCAGGCAAGGGTTGTACAAGGTATAAACAGAATAATGGAGGCAATAGAGAAAGGCAGAATCCATATACAGAAACAGAGTTGAGAACCAGAGTAGCTTAGACAGTACAAGGCTAGGTAATGTGAGACACTTGATATAACGCACAGTGAGGTCCAAAAGTCTTAGATCACTAGTACAAGTGCTTCTGTTTGGCATTATTTTTCAATTTAACACAAAGGTATTCATTAGAAATGATCTCAGCAATAACTTGAGGGAAAAGTAGAAACTTAGAAATATTTACATGAATTTAGGAATTTCTTAGTATTTGGTATTTAATGACTGTTCCCTGACTGATACTGATATGGTCAATATCACAAATTTGCTTACATTTAAAGAGGGACCTAGAAAATGTGCAACATCTTGAATATTGAATAGTCAAGATGTTGCACATTTCCTTTTTTTTGTTTTAGAATTTTCGAAAATTCTAAAACCTTATTTATTTCCAGTTTTAAAATAAAAAAAGAAATCAATGTTTTCAATGTGGTCTCACTTTTGGACTCCACTATAATTAAATAAGAGTATTAATTTACACTGATTTTTATATTAAATGATGATACTGTATTGGGTAATCATGGAATTATAATCAGTGAACGTGTAGGAAACAGTTTGAATTATTAGTATTGCCATCGGAAGGGCTTTTATTGTTTGACATTTAACGTGACACACAGATGAGAGACATACCACCTCATCTACATTTTAAATAATAGATAGTCAAAAATCTTGTCAAAATCATGATCTCTGATGGTGCTGTGTAACTTCTTTCAGTAGGTGAGGTGATTCCTAAATCAGGCAGTTATGAGCTGTGTTCACCCCTAATTTTATTATACCTAATTCTCCATTGCCTTATATTTTTCTACAGTTGGCAAAATAGTGAATCACAAAGCAAACACACCACACCTATAAACTATGCCAGCCACTATGGGCAACTAACTGACCAGAAAGTGGTGGAATGAACCCCACCAAATCAAAACATCACCTGCCCTTAACCAAACTCCAATATCTCCAATATCATCTATCTTTTCCCCCATGAAAAGAAATGCCAAAAAGCTACCCAGCAGATGTAATGCACTTTATTTTATTCTCACCATGTGACTTTTTGAGATATTTTGGTAGACCCTCAAGACTGTTTCTGTCTCTGAATGTACAAGTATGTGTCTGAGGAATGTTTCAGAAATGCCTGGCAAAAAATGTTCAGACTGGAAAAAAAAACAACAAGGAATGCCAAGAGCCTAAAAATGAATTGAAATGAATTAACACAACCCAATATTACCTGGCAATAATTAAGAGTAGTAGTAACTTACTCTGTAATGTACTTTGTTAAGGACAACATAATTAAACATTTATTGTTAACTAACCAATACTAAATTCTCTGGGTTTAATTCAGAGGAGTTAGGCAGTGGTCGTCCTGAGGGAATGGACATGGTGGTCTGCCAAGCTCCTGGAGACCAGCTCTATGTGGAAGGTGATACCTGGAACCTGGATGAATGCACCCGCTGCACCTGTAGGAAGGGCCGAGTGCTATGTGACACAGAAGTATGTCCACCTGCCCTCTGTCAGACACCAACCAGGGCCAAAGGGACTTGTTGCCACATGTGCCAAGGTATCTTTTAATTCTGAAAACAATTCTAGTCCTTTTTTTAGCTTCTTTTCTAAGACACCTTAAATGCAGGTATAGTCTTCAGATGAACACTGAAATGAACACTGAATGAAGTGAATGAACATTGAAGCTGAAAGAATACTGATTGTAAACAGATGGTGCCCTCACTTGGAGCTTCTATTTTTCCCCAGTTGCACATTTATGTAGCAAATGAGAGTGAAGAATAATTTAGGCTCATATGATGGACAGCAAAGTTCAAAAAGATAGAATTTTATTGGCATATTCCTGCAGGCAAGCAGTTTGATGGGTGAAAGGCAACAGCTCTCTACAGGGGCACTTTTCTATGTACCCCAGATCAATAAATCAACCAGCCCAAACTGGACGCCTTTACATGGCCACCCTAAGGAAAGAAATGTGGTGGGGTTTTTTTTTTTTTTTGGCTTCCCACTTTGTGATCTTCTTTACATAGCCTGTAACACTGTCCATGAAGTAAACAACTAAATGTGCTTTGGTATGAGTCTCCAACCCCAAATCAGACTTTAATCAATGCCTGAGAACCATTTTTACTGGTTATTTTAAAGAAGGTAAAATACAGCTTAATCCTTCCAGAAGCTTACACATTTACAGTCTGTAAAAAAATTTACTGACATGATTGTTTCAAACAGGACTAAAATCCCAGAGAAACTGATCCCAGAGAAACACCTCCAGATGGGAAAATATTCCAATCTGAATATTTTATAATCTCATAATGCATCTAAATGCAGATTGTCAAACATCAAATTTTGATTGTCAGTCAAACTCGAGCTGCCATAGAGACCCCAATATTCATCACAGTGCAAGATGTAGCGTGTAGTGCTATGGTAGCTCATCAACAACCACTCAGAGTGATGATTGAAATTTACAAATTAACCTCTGCCCATTGCATTGAAGTCTTATCTGCAAACCCAAGGCCTGCTATCATTACTATGGTACTTGAAAATTGGAATGAAGCACTTGTGTTTACCCTGTACACTCGGTATACTTGTCTTGCAGAGGACACACTCAGCTCCCTCCTTCCTGTCACTAACAGCAAACGAGAATATTGTATCTCCCGTGATGGAGACATCCTTTTGGCTGGTGATTCATGGAAACCAAATGCCTGCACTAGTTGCATTTGCAACAATGGGACCATTCAGTGTTTCTCCCAGCGATGTCCAGCTGCCAAATGCAAAGTACCAGTGCTTCGTAAGGGACAGTGCTGTCCACAGTGTCTGGGTAAGTCACCACTGGCTTGATGTAAACTGCTGATTATATGGTGTATATCAGAAACATAATACAATTCCTGGTATCATGCTGGGTTAATGAAATAGCTCACTCAAAAAGACTCGCTCAGGCTCCCAAGTGGTGCAACAGAAAAATGTCTACCCAGAAGTCCAAAAGGCCATGCTTTCTGGGTAGGAGGGATGACATTAGTCTTCCCTCTCAACCAGAGCAACAATGGCCAATCATGACTATCTGAGAGCTCATGGATGTGTATTTAGCGCTTTAAGTGTGTTATGCTGTCTTGTGACGTGGCATGAGCAGCAGTTCAAAACAATCCAGTGAGTGGCTTCATGTGTCTCAGAGGAAGCCTGTGGTAGCTTTCACCCTCCCCAGATGCTAGCTTGTGGGTGCGATTTGGCAAATGATCAAAATGGGAGAAAATGTGGTTAAAAAAGACTTATGATGATAAATATCTATGAAAGCTAGTTAATACTAGTTAATTATTTGGTTTCATATAAGGCTCCCGTGCGCAAAAGTACCACTTAATTTGATAACTTCAGTTTGATACAATGAGACTTCAAGTTAAAACTCTAATGCTCATTCTCAAGTCTCTTTTAATACACTTAACACTACTTGACTATGTAGCTTACAGTTACAGAAGAGTAATGATTTATAATTACACTATCCGGTGTCACCCAGATGAGGATAGGTTCCTTTCTGATTTGGGTTCCTCGGAAGGTTTCTTCCTTTTGTTGCCTCAGGGAGTTTTTCCTTGCCACCATCACCTCTGGCTTGCTCATTCAGGATAAATTTAAATATAAATTTTAATTTTCTATCCAGATTTCTATAAAGCTGGTTTGTGACAATGTCTGTTGTTTAAAGTGATAATTTGAATTGAATTAATTTAACATGATTAATGGTGGCTCATCACAGGAAGCTTAACTCTGCCTGAAGCTGAAGCAGTATGTAATTTGTGTTCAAAAATAAATAAATAAAAAATCAGGTACACTGATGTCATTCACTACAGTGCTGCACACCGGTACACAGGAGCCCCTTTGTGCAATTTGGGCAACAAAAATATCTGCAAATATCTGATGCATATTCACAATTTCCTGTTTTGCATTTAAGGAGAAAGGAAAAATACACATTCTCCTACACATTGTACACATTCTTTGCTGATTTTTTTCAACAACTTACAATGCTTTTATTAATGGCATGGTCAGGGGCATTGAGTTCTTTCAAGGAGGAAAAAAAAAACCCAAAACCAACAGACGTAAGAAAAAACATATATTAAGTAGATGCTGGGGCTGATTTCTTTCTATCGCAAACTGTAGAGTCTCACAGCCCATCACTGACTGTTGTATCAGTTATTATACAGAGTAAAACACCCTCTAGATTTAGCATCCATTAAGACTTATTTAAGCCTGCTTCGCTGACCCATCCATAACACATCCACAGTGATTGAGAAAGTGCACATGGAATATAATAGCAGGTGTAACAAACATGAATGAGGTGAATTACATTCTTGATTTCTTTTTTTAAATGTCTTTGGTGGAGAGACATCAAACACAGCTTTTCTGTTTACTGTGATATAAGACTCAGTCATAACTCTATTATGACTCTGAGTTTACTACTGAGGTAGAAGAATTTGTTTGTCTTCCCATGTTGCAACTGAATATCTACAGTAGTTATAATACTCACAAAACTCTTGACAGTCACTGTTTTGTTTCTTCTGTTCATAGATGTTACAGCAACTACAGTGCCAGTGATGTCTATCACAACAAGCAAACCTAAAAGCAAATCCAGTGACACCGTTGCAATCACTGAAAGTGAAGTTTGGATCACAGTGCATACAGTAGTTCCTGTTACAGGTAGAACCTTACCACAATCACCACCACCATCGTCCATCCACATAACCATAAGCTTCTCCAATTAGAATTGCATCATGACCACAAAGATGAACTTGATGAACATCAATCCCTGCACTGATGCACTGCAGATTTTACAGATTTTCTCTTTTCTAACACACCTAAGTTATAAAGGGATTGATTAGCTGTGGGTTGAGTTTAGTGTGTTAAAAGCATGGAGTCCCTATGACTGGAACTGAGAACCACAACTGTAGGTTATGAAAAACCAGGCCAGTACACAGCCAAACAGAGTGACACAGCCAAAAGGAGAGGTGTCAGCGTCTACAGTTTAGCCGTAACATTTACCTTTTTTTACTTCTTTTCATGTCTATATACAAGACAGCTGTAAACTACATTTTCCTACTTTTTCAACTAAAGCAATGGTCAGACCAAATCAGCAGAAAGGGCAGTTCACTGAAATGGAAAGGACAGGGGACATGAAAGATGCATTTTTGCCTCTGACAGTGGTTAGTTTTGCATTGCGCTGACTTTATCTTTAACCTCAAACTTGTGAGATAATAGAAATTATGTGGGTGGGACTGGCCAAAATCTGGATCAGCTACTAATTATTAAGTAGCAATTACACTGAACATTTGCCTCACCGTTTTCTTACTACTGCTTGGTGAACAGCAAACATCTGGGGGGAAAAAAAGCCATTTATGCCAGGGTGTTTGTGGTAAAAAAAAAAAAAATTCCTCTCTGCCTACTAGGATTTCCTGTTAGCAATGTTGGCACATCTGCAGAAGAATTAATCGAGCAAGTAATGAGAGTGAAACCCCAATGGCTTCGCTTAATTGATTAGAACGTGAACAACATAATATAAAAATGTTAGTATGTGACATTTAATGCAAAACTCTCGTCTTTTCAAGGTGGTGGAAGTCTGAACGAGGATGTCCCAGCCGAGATGGAAATGTCTCTCATCTACCAATCAGTAGCCTGGATTCTGGCTGCCCTCCTCATGTCTATAGTCATATTTTTTATTGTAGCTCTTCTCATTAACAAGAAGAAAAACTGCGTGCAGATGTCCTGCTACGATGCACCCAAAAAGGTAAGCATATTCTAAGGATTTGTTTCTACAGTCCTTGTTTGTGATAGAATTATGACTGCTTGCGAAATGGAAACACTGGCAAAGAAAAGAATATTATAGACATAGTAAATCAAGTGTATTTTTTTATGGATGGAAAATGGCCTAGAATACTCGTTGTCTATGAATACATATCATTTGTGCAGCTGTAAATGGAATTTATGTATTTATTCCATCATCAATTATGTAAACTGATTTATTAGAAGACAATTCTTAAAAGCATCCTAACATCACTTTCACAGCTAAGGACCTTTTGTATAATGGGAAATGGAATTATTATTTTCCAGGTAAACGTTTGCCACTCACAAAGTAAGACACACTTAAGCTGAAATGCTGGCAGGGTTTTCCTCCCCTGCTGAAGGTGAACAGTTTTCCTTAATGAAGCCTTTTGATACTTTTCCTTTTCCTCCATAGACCGTGATCCTAAAGAAGCATGTGAACAAGAACTCGGTTGTGTACGCAGAGCCGTCCAAGGAGAACAAGCTCCAGAGCGTGAAGAACGACTGCATGACGACCTTCTCCCCAAGCGCGAGTTCACCCTATGGGGAGCGGATCAGCATCCCGCGGGCCAAGTTGAGCAATGGACATGTGAGTGTCCAGCGTTAAGGCCTCCTGCTGGGACTACAGGATATTTCCTTTCAACTCTATTGGTTTCATACACATCCATGGAGCTCAGAGAGTGACTCACACCACATGCCAAGAATTCTTCTGCCTTCCGTTGAGAAGGATCTCTGGTGTCCAGTGGAGAAAAGAAGTATTGTGAAACCTTGCGTATTACTTTATTATATTGCTGTTTTTCCCCCCTCCTAGCCCTTTTTTGGAGTGGTAAATTCTTCCCATAGCTCTGAGGAGCAATAGGAGAAGAAAGCATACTTATTTGGACATGAGGCCATAACAGGCCACTCTGGAGAGATGCTGGGATTGAGTTTATGAAAACTTTAACTGAACATTGCTCCAGACTTCTGCATCAAAATACAATTCCAATTTACATATTTGGATCTATCCTTTTTAATGCTTTATGCTAGAAGTTTACAACCAAGGTTTGAGTTTGTTCAGGCAAAACTTGACTAGGGTGTGTATAGTGACCCAAAATGGAGGGCAGCTAATTGGCTGATTCCTTCGTGGACTTTGGCAGGGTAAAAATGAACAGAATGGAAATGACTATGACTAAACTACATTCATGGGCCATTTTATTCGGAACACCTGCATCATGCAACTATCCAATCAGCCAGTGCATAAAATGCAGATGCAGGTCAAGAGCGTCAGTTAATGTTCATATCAAACATCAGAATGGGGGGACGCGATCTCAGTGACCAATGTCAGTGACTTTGGCATGGTTTTTGGGGCCAGTTGCGCTGGTTTGAGTATTTCAGAAACTGCTGATCTCCTGTGATTTTGCTGAAGATTGCAAAAAACATTGCCTGATCTTTTTCCCATCTGTCAGTGAGCCTCTGCCCACTGTAACCTCAGATTTCTCTTCTTTGAGGAAAAGAGTGGAAACCGGTGTGGTCGTCTGCTGTTGTAGCTCATCCACCTTAAAGTTTGATGTGTTGTGCATTTTGACATACTTTTCTGCCTACCATGGTTGTAAAGAGTGGTTGAGTTACCGTCGGCTTCCTGTCAGCTCGAACAAGTCTGGCCATTTCTCTCTGACCTCTCTCAAGGAATTTTTGCCAACAAAACTGCCACTGCCTGGATGTTTTTTGTTTTCTGCACCATTCTGTGTAAACACTACTGTTTGAATATCCCAGATCAACAGTTTCTGAAACACTAAAACCAGCCTGCGTAGCCCCAACAACCATCTTACAGTCAAAGTCAATGAGATCACACCCCCCCCTCCCCAATTCTGATGTTTGATGTGAACATTAACTGAAGCTCGTGACCTGCATCTGCACAACTTTATGCATTGTGCTGCTGTGACATGATTTGATATTGGAAAATTGCATGAATGGAGGGGTGTACCAGTGCTCCTAATAAAGTCGTTGGTGAACAAACAGCAGAATCTGAATCTGCAAGAGGAGGGGAAATTCAGAATCTCTGGTTTATGACTAATGATGTTTTTTTAAAACTACTAAGTGTATTAATTGTAGTCTTAGTGACTTATGATTTCTGTTATGGCTTCCTTAAGTAGTAAGATGTCAATTAAGAACCTAGAGTACAAATCCATTCTGTACAACCTTTGAAGGTTAGGAATTATCTAAAAATATATCCTCAGCATCTGGTGAGCCAATAATAATAACGTTTTCAAGTCAACCATTTATCAAAGCCAATGAGTGCAGTGACAATGAACTCAGAGAATGCAGACTTTATCAATTCTTTCATCCATGTGCACCAGCACCTATTATTATTATTAAAAAATATTTCCTTTCCCCCCCTGTAGCCTACAAGACATACTCAAATAACTAGATGATACCTGTAACTTGGCTCTACTATTTGTGTGTTTCAATACTGAACTAATTATCAAAATAACAGACTTATTATCCACATCATTGATGCAGAACAGGCAGTGTGTATTAGGCTCAGTTGCTTACCAAAAAGTTGCAAAATATTCCAGGAAAGACGGATGCATGGACAGTGATTTGATGTTTCTATCAGGATGGTAAGCTGCTTCAGTAAACAGTGTTTCACTGCCAAGAGTAAAGCCCAAACCTAAGTGTGTTTCACAATACTTTCACAGTACAATTTGACTCAGTTTTTTTTTTGTTTGGTTTTTTTTTTTTCCAATAAAGAGTGTTGCAAGGGGGGGGCATGGAAAAAGTGTGGGAGAGGGGTAAAGCAAAGGAAGAACAAATTTTGATTGATAGCCATTCTAGAGTTGTATTTCTTAAATGTAAAAAGGTAGATAAACCATAGATGAAGAGTACATTATTTATTTTTTCAAACAGTTTATTTATTAATACTGAACTATAGTTTGAGTACCAAGAAATTTGTGTTTGGATGTTGACAAACCATATTAGCCAAAGCTGCTGTACATTTTTGATATTGTAAACCATTTTCATTTCTATCTGCTTTTTTGGAAAAGGAATAAATACATTGTGTGATCCTTGTGTCATAAGTGTCTATTTTCAAACTGTTATTCCTGCTACCACTAACAAAACCTAGCTAAAGTAAATGCCACTTACTGAGGCATGAAATAGAGATTTGTGTCAGTACATTTCACACCATTCTGCTTATATACACATTCAAAATAAGGAAGCATTTTTGTAAGGAAAAATACACATTTTAATGCATTTGTTTAAGCATTTACAACACATCAAGTGTTAATACTTTTGAAATCCTCTTAGACAGTTCTCTGTTTTGGAAAATAAAGATAGACATGATATCAATATGGAGAGAATTCAGACTGGGGAAATATATAATGCAGAGGCTCAAAGCTGGTAATAACTACTGGACCCTGTGACAATCAACAATTTGTACCTTTGGCAGAGCCATAAACTGCAGTCATTACCAATAAAAAGAAAACCCCCTGCAAATCTAAATCAAGAACATAATTTCAGTCCTTCAAGAGTCTTGAATATAAATTGTCTAGAATGGTGAATGAAGCCCAGTTTAGAGAAGAATCTTGTAGTAGTCATCTCTGTAACTGTACAAGACAACAACTGCAACCCTGCAAAGAAAAATACATTGTTTCTAAAAATCGACTTCATTTCAACTAATTATGAGTTCAATGATTATCAACCAATTTGGAAACATATAGTTGTGTCTCGATACAGTTATAACAGTATTCCCTTGCCATTTCAAGTGTCTTTATATGCTTTTTCTTGCTAAAAGCTGTAAGATCTTACTTCCTATCCTACAAAGACCCATCCAGTTCCAAATGTCCCAAAAATTCCCTACAATATCTCCATTGTTCTGTTCTTATGCTAATTTGCAGCAATCATGGCTTCCAACACTTACAAAGACTGTAGAAGTAAACAAACAAATTAGAAACAATTGTTCTGCCTGATCTGTAGAGACTCCTAGAGGTGCCAAATGCAGCTTAGTCATATTGATCCCTGTCCTTTTTTAAGTGAAATTTACTAAACTCTAGGGACAGTAGCGTTCTCTTTATAGTGTCTGCTAGGAAACTGAAACATGAGTGGACCTGACAAACATCTGCATAAGCTCTTGTGTGGAGGAGGCCAATTTTATATACATTTTAATATACAACTGTTGGATAAATGAAAATATGCAGCCCAACCACAAGTGCAAAGAACTGAAAATACAGAAGCACAACTGAATCAACTCGGCTAATTATTAAAGCCTTCACACAAGATCTGGTGAAATTTTAAATCTCTACAAAGCTGTCATCCTGCAGCATTGGAATATTTTACTTCTGGAGTCTGATACTGAGGCATATGACTATTGAGCCATACACAACACTTAAATTCTGTTAAATACACTCGTGTTCTATATAGCGAATAGTTTCTCATACACTAAATACATATTCAAAGTATTAAATAACTTCAGCTGGAAGAGCATGCATATTCTTCCTGTGTCCACGTGGGTTTCCTCTGGATTCTCCAGTTTCCTCTCACAAACGTGCAAGTAGGTGGACTGCCTATGCTGAATTGCCCCTGAATAAATGCATGCGTGTGTGTGTGGGGCACCCTGCGATGGACTGGCGTCCCAACCAGGGAGTATTTCAGCCTCACACCTGGTGTTCCCAGGATAGACACTGGGTTTACAGCAAACCTGCCCAGGATAAAGCAGTTACTGAAGGTGAATGAATGAATGAATTCAGACTCTTTCTGCATTTCTCAGATTTTTTCCCCCAGCATAGCTGGACTGACATGACTGACAATAAGCTCAGATTAAAGACCTGAGGAAGGTTTTGTGTATTTTGTATAATGATGACCCTCATAACACAAAAACCTCGTTCAATAAGATTTTACCTTTTAATCATCTTGAAACGGTGGATCTCCTCACAGATGGACTTGAGATAGCGCTGCTTGGGCAGGTGTGACAGTAAGTGTTTAACACTGATGTTGAACTGCTCCTCTCCATCAAACTGCATCAGTCAGAAAGAGCAAAGGTGGCATTGATGATTCATTCATTTCTTAAAATACTTTTTTAAGCAATAAATCATCTATTTCAGCATATTCAATTACTGTAAATGACTATGTAAGGTTCAGGAACAAAAGAACCCATTCTACTAACAGGTCATTTGTTTCTTTTTAGAAATAAATAGAAATAAAACTTTCAGTAAAACTGTCCAAAAATAGGCATAATAATCTGTTTAACTATAATTTCATATGAAATATTTTCACTTGCTAAGGCCTGGAACACTATATACGCTCACAGGCCACTTTATTAGGAACATCTATAGCTTCTCATTCATGCAGTTATCCATTCAGCCAATCAAGTGTCAGCAGCAATGGATAAAATCATGCAGATACAGGGCAAGAGCTTCAGTTAATGTTTACATCAAACATCAGAATGGGGGAAAAATTTTGAATCCAGTGACTTTTACCACGGCATGATTGTTGGGGCTAGACAGGCTGGTCTAAGTATTTCAGAAACTTCTGCTCTGGATTTTACACACACACACACACACACACACACACACACACACACACACACACACAC
>JAOTRR010000002.1:7723098-7735598 GCA_028570945.1 Gogo arcuatus
TACTGTGTTTCAGAAGGGTCAAATTATTGGCCTGCATCAAGCAAAGAAAACAACTGAGACTGATGAAATGGAATTGGGTTAAGAACTATTCAATGCATTATTAATACCTGGAAGGATAGTGGTGAACCGTCAACTTCACGGAAGAAACGTGGTCAGAAAAAAATCCTGACCGTGATCAGAGATCACTTAAACGCTTGGTGAAGTCGAATCATTTAAAAACAAAAAACAAAAAAACCCCACATTAGAACTCACGGCTGTGTTTAAGAGTGCAAGTAAGAGCATTGCCATATGCACAATGTGACGAGAACTCAAAGGACTGGGACTAAACAGCTGTGTGACCATAAGAAAACCACTTCTTATTGAGGCTAATCGGAAGAAAAGGCTTCAAAGGGAGCATAAAGATTGGACTCTGGAGCAAGGGAAAAAGGTCATGTGGTCTGATGAGTTCATATTTACCCTATTCCAGAACAATGGGTGAGTCAGGGTAAGAAAGGAAGCTCATGAAGCAATGCACCCATCATGTATAGTGCAGTGTTATGATCTGGGGCTGCTTCATTTGGCCAGGTCTAGGCTCAACAACGTTATGTGGCAATAAAATGAAGTCAGCTCTGATGACACAGGCATATTCCAGGATGTCAATGCCAGGATTCATCAGGCTCAAATTGTGAAAGAGTAGTTCAGGGAGCATGAGGAATCACTTTCACATATGAATTGGCCACCACAGAGTCCTGACCCCATTGAAAGTCTTTGGGATGTGCTGGAGAAGACTTTACAGAGTGGGTTGAGTCTCTCGTCATCAATACAAGATCTTAGTGAAAAACTAATGCAACTCTGGATGGAAATAAATGTGACATTGCATAAGGTTATTATAACAATGCCATGGCAAATGCATGCCGTCATCAAAGCTAAAGGTGGTCCAACAAAATATTTTAGTGTGTGATTTTTTTTTTGTATTTGGCCAGGCAGAGTATTATATCATTATATTATCCTGATGTAAGAATGAGAATACCTGAAAAAGGTAAATAAGGGCTCTCAGCCAGAGAAAGAACATATAGGGCACTTCCAAACTCAGTGTGAGTTACTCACCATGCTTTCTGAAGACCCTGGTGATTGTCTCATACACATACTGCTGCAGTTTTGCACTGCTGAAATTAAAACTGCCCTGGGGAAAAATAAAACAGTGTGGTGTCGGTTAAGAAACGGTGGCTGTGAGGGTGTTTAAACATAGTTGATATTATATGAACCAGATGAGGCTTTATGATGGAAGCGTTGGAGTTTAAAAACTGCACAGGTACATACTGACATCTAGGGGTGAGGAGGGAATAATGCACTAAACAGTGAGTTTAGTGGAGTATGTCAATATCGACCTAAATATGGGAGAAACAGTAATACAGTTTTCTTAGATTTTCAAATGGTATATTCTTCACCAGAGGGCCCACTAACGTTAACACGAGAACGAAAACAGTCTGGGCCATGTCTGATTTTGCACATACTATACACGAAATGACCAAAAGTGTGTAGAAACCAGACCATCACATCCATATGTGGTTCTTCACCAGACTGTTGCTACAATGTTGGAAGCAAACAATAGTATAGTATGTCTTTGTATGCTGTAGCATTACAATTTCCCTTCACTGAAACCAAAAGGCCCAATCCTGTTCCAAATGACAATGCCCTTCAACCCCACTGAAGACCTTTGGGATGATTTGGAACACCGACTTTTCCCCAGGCCTCCTCATTCTACATCATTGCCTGACCTCACTAATGCTCTTGTTGCTGAATGACCAAAAATCTCCATAGTTATTCTCCAAAATCTAGTGGAAAGCCTTCCCAGAATAGTGGAGGTTATTATAACAGCAAAGGGGAGTAAGTAAATCTGGATGTTCAAAAAGCACATATGGGTGTGATGGTCAGGTGTCCACAAACATTTGGCCATATCATGAAAATATACGCATGATAAAAGATAAGTGCATTGGATATTATAACTCCATTTCCAAGAAAATTGGGACGCTGTGTAAAATGTAAATAAAACCAGAATGCCCAGAATTTGCAAATCATGGAAACCCTATAGTTCATTGAAAATAGTACAAAGACAACATAACGAATGTTAAACCTGAGAAATTTTATTGTTTACTGAAAAATAAGCAAGGGAAAGCCTTGCTTATTTCAGCAAGACAACGCCAAACCGCATTCTGCACGTATTACAACTGCATGGCTCCATAGAAAGAGAGTCCGGGTGCTAAACTGGCCTGCCTGCAGTCCAGACCTGTCTCCCATTGAAAACATTTGCCGCATTATGAAATGAAAAATACGACAAAGGAGACCCCGAACTGTTGAGCAGCTGAAATCCTACAGCAAAACTTCAAAACTACAGCAATTGGGCTCCTCAGTTCCCAAACATTTACAGTGTTGTTAAAAGCAGAGGTGATGCAACAGTGGTAAACATGTCCCTGTCCCAACGGTTTTTAAAAAAAATATTTTGCCGGCATCGAATTCAAACTGAGCATATATTTTTCAAAAACAATAAAATCTCATTTTCAACATTTGATATGTTGTCTTTGTACAACTTTCAATAGAAATATAGGGTTTCCATGATTTGAAAAATCATCGCATTCTGTTTTTATTTATAATTTTACACAGCATCCCAACTTTTTTTTTTTTTTTTTGGAAATGGGGTTGTAAAAATCTACAAACCTCTGTTAAAATTGCAGGGTTTTGTGATGTAAAAATTGAAACCAAGATAATCATGTCACTTTTTCCATCTTTAATGTGATATAAACAAAATTCAAGTGAAAATCAAATAGAAACATTTTAGGAAAAAAGAAAAAGAAGAAACCTATAATAACCTTGTTGTATTTGGTATGTGATTGAACAATCTGAAAACGAAATATGTTCATGAATAGAAAACTAGTGTTGCTGAAATAGGGGCAGTTTTTCCATGCTTTGATTTGCTCTGCTAGAATAATTTTTGTTTCTTTTGATTAAATACTTTGCTGAGTCTGCTAGTTGATAGTCCCTGCCATATAATATACTGTATACTATAACGGCATAACCATTTGATATTTTTGTGTCATGCTTCACTGATATGATGGTATAGTACCACATTCTTTTTTTTTATATCTAAAACTGGTGTGTTTTCATCATCTCCAAAAGTGGAAGATACTGTTACTACTGACCTACACAGCTTTTATTATATGGCCATGTTACCTTATAAATGTCAATATCATATGTGTAGTCCATCACTGGAGAGTTGTTCTGGGAGAACAACTGGTTCACCATGGTACGGTAGGCCTTGCCATTGACATTAGCCATGGTGTGCTGTAGCACCTCATGTAGCTCCGATTCCTCCATTTGAGGAGGAGGAAGGAGATCGCTCTTCAAAAGCTCTACCGCTGTGGGTCGCAGAGCCGGGTCATGGCTCAGCAGCCAGCAAATCACCTTCCTCTATATCCAGACAAGATCAGGGATGTAGCACTGCTCTTGAGTTGAAAATTAATTTAATAAAAAACAAACAAACCACAACTGTCTTCAAAAGCTCACCTGTGTTCCATTCTCATATTCTACAAAATCTTCAGGGAAGTCAATGGACTCCTGCAAAGAGAACACAGAACAGACTCAAATTTAAAGGCATGTGCTGGGACGAGTTCCCTGCTCCCTGATGCTAATTCTGTGTGCTATGGTGACATTTCTCCAGTTTCTGACTACTATTAAGGCCAGACCAATATGAATACTAGTATTCATTATCAACACAGACTAAAGTTATTTTATAACCTGAATATGTTCTCAAGAAGTGTCTGCTGCATCAAAGTTGTATAGACACAAGCGCAGACTTGAGCAGAAGGAATGCTGTAGGAGCAGATCTGCATGCGATTCATGAAACCATCTCATGACATCAAAACCAGCAGTGATTTAAATGAAGCCTATGAATCAGCTTCAGCTGCATTTTAAATTTACATTTACAGGCATGAGTTTGATTGTACAGGTTCGATTCCCAGAACCGGCAGGAAAGTCCATGGCTGAAATGCCCTTGAGCAAGGCACCTAACCCCCCTCTGCTCCCCAGGCGCTGGGTGTGTGTGCGCTCCTTGTACGTTGCTCTGGATAAGAGCGTCTGCTAAATGCCTGTAATGTAATGTAACGTACAGAGACATCAAAAAATAAAACTGACGAATAACAAAACTTTAATAAATAAGGGCCTTTGTGTGGAAGTTTCCAACTGGCACAACTGAGGTTCTCTGTACTGTCATGAAACTAACACAGCCAGAGCTTAACTCACAAGAATACTCACAGAACACAAACAAGCTTAACTCACAAAAGGTAATTTTTTGTATTTGCAATTATTAGTGCCCCTTACAATACGTTTGGGGGTGATATATAATAGCAATATATTCATTCTATATATCTTTTTCTGTATATGCAACAGCCTGGGAAAATCCTTCACATGGTGAAACATGGTGAAATTTTCAACTGTAAAAAGTTTAGAAAACTAGACATTCCTAAACTGAAACTGGTTTATCGTTTGCACATACACTATATGGCCAAAAGTATGTAGACACCTGACCATCACACTACACCTATATGTGGGCCTTCCAGTCTTTGTATGCTGTAAAACGTCTGTTCACTAGAACTAACTGATTTAATTTGCATTTAATATGTAATAAGAAATACAAATTATAAACAACTTCTCTAAATAAAACAGATCAGAAAATCTATGTTTATCTTTATACCAGCCTTATTTCATAACCCACAGACGTCCCACCAGTAGTCATTCTATATTTAATACATAATATTTGCCATTTAAAAATGTATAACCATTACGTACAGGCATGTAATGATATATCGTGCGGCAATAAATCTCGATACAAATTTATGATGAATCAAATCGATGAAATAAAAAAAAAGAATTGTGATTATTACCAGGCTAATGTAAAAAAGCAGAAATACACGTGACTTCACCCTAGGCGGAAGTAACACACTGCAAAAACACACACACACACACACAAACGGATCTAAAATGGGAAAGAGCTGCTGTTGACTGTACAAACAGATTTAACAAGAAATTTGAGCTTTTTATACAGACTGCCAAAAGCTAAAGAAAAGAGAAGAAAAACTGAGGTAGAGGTAAATGTTAAAGTTTATGAAGAAAAGGCCTATTTGTTAGAAACTTTCATTTTTAATAAAATGAATATTTTAGTTAATAGGCTATTGTATTCTACTCCAACCTTTACAAATGTGGGCAAATAATTATTGTTGGTTATTAAGAAAATGAAACAAAAGCTTTTTTTATTTAAAAAAAGGAATATTTAAGTTGATAAAGAATAGGAAAATAAATGTTTCTTTTTTGGGGGAATTAAAATTGTCATTTAATTTTTTTTCCAAAAATATCATGGGGAAAAAAATCAAACTGCGAACCCAATATCATGAATCGAATCAAATTCTGAACTAGGAGAATTGTTATATGCCTAGTTATAGATTATTACAATTCGTTATATTTACATTAAAAACTAAATATGATGTCCTCAATTACTCTACCGTCATCCATTATCTCATTTAGAATGACCATTACCTGATTTATTATTACCCTGAGATGACAGGCTTTTGTAAGCAACCTACCACCACAGATGTAGGCCATCGATAACCTCACAGATTAAGTTTCAAACGGAATGCAAGCAATCACTTTGATCATAAGAATCATCCACAACAGTTTCTTTAGTCTCATCTCAACAGGTAAATGTCAGTCATGGCAGTTTACTAAACAGGAGCCTCATTATCATCATCTCATCTCTTGACTTAACTGATCACTGTTCACTATTAGGGGTGTAAACCTCAGGCTCCCTCACAATATGATATGCTTTTTATTCATAAGGCAATGAGCAATTCACTATCTGAGGATACCACTGAACCTGCCATGATACAATATGAGGTAGTAGCCTCTGATCAATATATGACCAGCTTCTTTCAGAATCTGGAGTAGACCTGTAAATTTATGAATGCTGATGACAAAACTTTAAAAACTTTAAAATTATCAGAATTACAGACCTTATGAATTATCAGAATTTACACACCAGTTGTTCAGATACCTCTTCAACTGATTTATGATTGCTGCAATGTTATGATTGTGAAGGAAACCTTGGGCATTATCTTCTGATCTGATCAGTTAACCAATACATCTCTATATCTATAGTATACACTTACCTTTCTGAGCTGGCTGAGGACGGAGATGCGTTCAGAAGCCGTGGTCATTGGTCTGTAGGACATCTCAAACAAGATGATACCCAAACTGAACAGGTCCACTTTCTAAACACACAAAAATACAGGTTTTAAAGAAACTATGAATAACTCAATATGTATACCATGACAAAAGGTTTTAATGTTAATTGTACCTGGTTGTAAGTTGCTTTCGTGTTTCCTTGGACTTCTGGGCTGACATACAGGGCAGTGCCAACCATACCCGTCATGTTACCTGGGTAGAAAATGAATTTAAACAACTTACGAAAATGTATAGAAAAGACAAAAACATTAATTAGGTGCGATGTAAACAGTAAAGATGGAGAATCTGGCTTTGCTGCTTTACCTGTTGGGTCTGATTTTAGGACAAGCCCTGAGCTGTTGTCCTCCACCTCCAGTATGCCTGAAGCCTGGAATAGACACGTATGCTGCGAAACTTTCCAATTCATATGGCATTAACACTAGTCTTACCCTGGATTATTAAGTTACATTACATTGCAATCTAATTATGCAAGATGGTCGCATTTAGATTTTTTTTATAGGACAGTCATTGTATTCCTGAATTCCTTCACACTGCATCACTTTAGATCAGTCATAACATTAAAACCACTGACGGGTGAAGTGAATAACCGCGATTATCATTGATTATCATATGAATCATTGATTATCACTGATTATCATATGAATGGCACCTGTCAGGGGGTGGCATATATGAAGCAGCAAATGAACAGTCAGTTGTTGGAAGCAAGAAATATGGGCAAGCATAAGGGAGTGACTTTGACAAGGGCCAAATTGTGATGGTCAGAGTATCTCCAAAACAGCAGGTCTTGTGGGTTGTTCCCAGTATGCAGTGGTTAGTACCAACCAAAAATGGTCCAAGGAAGGACAACCAGTGAACCGGCGACAAGATCATGGCTCACTGATACACATGAAGAGTGAAGGCTAGCCCATCTCGTCCAATCCCACAGAAGAGCTACTGTAGCACAAATTGCTGAAAAAGTTAATGCTGGCTACAATATAAAGGTGTCAGAACAAACAATGTATCGCAGCTTAATGTGTATGGGGCTGTGTAGCCACAGACCCATCAGAGTGCCCATGCTGACCCCTGCCCACTGTGGAAAGCTCCTACAGTGGGCATGTGAGCATCAGAACTGGACCATGGAGCAATGGAAGAAGGTGGCCTGGTCTCTTATTTGAAGAAGAGATGGCACCAGGTTGCACTATGGGAAGAAGGCAAGCCAGCAGAGGCATTGTGATGATCTGGGTGATGTTCTGCTGGGAAACCTTGGGTCCTAGCATTCATGTGGATGTTACTTTGACAAATACCACCTACCTAAACATTGTCGCAGACCAAGTACACCCCTTCATGGTAGCGGTATTCCCTAATGGCAGTGGCCTCTTTCAGCAGGATAATGCACCTGCCACACTGAGAAAATTGTTCAGGAATGGTTTGAGGAGCATGACAAAGAGTTCAAAGTGTTGACTTGGCCTCCAAAATCCCCAGATTTCAATTTGATCAAGCATCTGTAGGATGTGCTGGACAAACAAGTCTGATCCATGGAGGCACCAACTCTAACTTACAGGACCTACTGCTAACGTCTTGGTACCAGATACCACAGCATGCCTTCAGAGGTTTTGTGGAGTCCATGCCTTAATGGGTCAGAGCTGTTTTTGTGGCAGAAGGGGGACCATACATAATATTAGGCAGGTGGTTTTAATATTATGGCTGCTCGGTGTAGCTCTTTGTATAGCAAATGCAAATACCATACATATAATACATCTAACTAATCCATACAAAACCTATAATAATTCTCTTATATACACTTAATAACAGTACAAATGGTTCTCAAAGTAATCAGTGTTACGTATTGAAAGGACATTCAGTAAGAGTATACGGTGAATAAATATCCTGTATAGCTTTACTTAAATACATGTATGCGGTACCGTGCTAGCTGGATGGTCAGTAGCCAAGCCAAAGTCTCCGATCTTGACATGGTCACGAGAGTCCAGGAAAATGTTGACAGGCTTCAAATCTCTATGTATCATTCCCTGAGGACACAGGCAGAACAAGATCATGCAGTCCGCACCATTAATCCATAAATAAACCCAAAATAACAGGTTGACTACCCCAAAAACAATGTGGCTAGTCAATGTGGATAGTCATTCTGACTATCAGCCTCCTCCTGGGCATGCTTCACTGCAACAATTTATAACTATCACAAGTATCAAAAGCACTAGCAGTAGTAAAAAAACATGCAGTGTCCTTCTGTATGGATCTGGCTGTGGATTCAGATACAGGCTACCTGTTCATGAATGTAAGCAATGCCATCCAGGATCTCCCTGAAGAGTCTCCAGAGGCGACTGCAGTCCTGGTACAGACCCTGGTCTATTGTGTCCCTCAAAGTACTTTTCTCACAGTACTCCATCTGGAAAGAGAAACACAGGTAAACAAAATTTCCAAGGAAACCCTGGCCTAAAAATGCAATTAATCTAAGCTTTATGGCCAAAGGTATGTGGACACCTGACCATTAAACATCTCATTTCAAAACCATGGGCATTAATATGGAGTTGGTCCACCTTTTACTGCTATAGCCGCCTTCTGAGAAAGCTCTCCACTAGATTTTGGACCATTTTTGGGGATGTGTGTTAATTCAGCCACAAGAAGTTGGGCACTGATGTCAGGCAAGCAAACCTGGGGTGCAGTCTGCATTCCAATTTATCACAAGCATGTTCAGTGGGGTTGAGGTCAGGGCTCTGTGCAGAGTGCCTGATTTCTTTCACACCTACCTTGGTAAACCATGTCTTTATGGACTTTGCTTTGTGCACAGTGGCACTGTCATGCTGGAACAGGTTTGGGCCTGGTAGTTCTACTGTATGGAAATCTTAATACTACAGCATACAAAAACGCTCTAGATAATTGTGTTTCCCCTTTGTTGCAACAGTCTGAGAAAGACCCTCAATATAGGTGTTATGGTATGTTCAGACCAAAGGCGGCGAGAATGTCAAAGCAACTGGAAGTCGTTCATTTTCTACATGAGCCAGTGTCTCTCTGTGGTGAGCAGCGGTATGATTGTTGGTGGCACATCTTGGGCAGTGGGGGCCTCAGAATAAAGCTGAAGTCCAGGTAACTTCATGGTAATGAGCTATGACGCAGTCCGACAGCAACCAATCAGAATTTAGAAGTGCTCCACTCTAGAGAACACTAAAGAACACAGTCGTGTAAATTTTAGTTCCGTTCAAACTGTTTCCCCATTGTTTATGATCTGTCCCTGTTTGCAACACTATTTATAGGCAAAATTTTCACTCTAGAACGCTCGTTTTTAAGCAGGAATGCAATTCATTGGCTCAAAACAACACCGATTTGACCAATGAAAATAATTACCCACTAAACTTCAACCAGGGTCAGGACCACAGCTACTTTATGAAATATAACTTAGCATTTAGCAGCAACACAAAGTCACACCACACAAATGGTTTTTAATTAGTCTGTCATTAGCTTGTTTTCTTACCAAACATATAATCATAATTATTCATTATTTTCAATCATCGTTCCATTTCTTACCTTCACATTTAAAAGATTTCATGAGGTTAATTGATCATAAATATCAAAACACTGCTTGATGTGTGTTTGCTTTGCGGCCTCTTTAAATAAAGTTTGCTAGATGGATTTCTTGACAAAGACGTATTTCATCTACGTTATATAGCATCCACGAAATTCAACAGCATCCTTGGAAGTGAATTTTAACGGTCTCACCGTGTTTGGTCTGAACGTACCATTATGGTCAGGTGTCCACATACATTTGGCCATATAGTGCCTATCAAACAGTTTGTATTTCTAGCAAGTGAAAATTCTATTTTAGGGTGAAGCTAATTTGTGTTTAAAAAAAAAAAAAAAAAAAAAAAAAAAGTGTGTACCCTTTATTTTTCTATTTTTCCTATACAAAGACAATGTAACACCAACTGCCATACTTTGCCATATCCAAATTATGCACACTTAATTAAGCCCTTATTAAATGTCCACTGTTTAATATGAATGTTTTAGTAATATACTCTATCACTAGTGTCCTATCCAGTGTTTCATGTGTTGGATCTGATTCCAGTAGGTTCCAGTCAAAAGTACCAAAAGTAGCACTGTGTAGTAGTCAATATGTATGCAGCATCCTTCTGTATACTCTCTCAAAGTTAATAAGGCAAAAATAAATGCAGCTTGTCATGTTGCTGAGAAACCAGAAAGTGCAAATTACTCTGTCCTGAAGACTCTCCTGTGTCGGGAAACTGACTGTTACAAAGCTCTGACACCTTAGACTCCTTCCATTAATGTTACATAAACGTCTCCTAACAGAAATTTTCCATCAATAATTATACGCTTTTGTTTGATAAACAGCAACATATTGCGTAAACACGGCTTAAGTTCACTGCCTGCATGCACTCACCTGTATGTAGAGATAATGTGCAATAAGAGGAGGCCTTTCAGATACTGAGCTCTCTGCCGTGTCCTCTCCTTGCCTTTTACTCAGTTCTTCCTGTATGCGATACAGAAGAAACAAATCACGTGAATCAAACAATGAAGAATATGGTGAAATGTTATAAAACATGTTAAATGTTGGCTTCAGAAAAATGTTACTGACCTGCACAATACTGTCTCTGCTCGCATCTCCGTTGTCAAAGATGATGTCACTTTCCGAGTCGCTGTTGGACGGGCTGTCAAAAATGCAGAATCAGATCAAACTCAAAGCGGGACATAATTCAGGCAAGTCTACTGTCCTGATATTTTTTAGCTGAATAGATTTTCGTGCCAAAAGACAAGCAACTATCAGGTTTTATACAGATGAACTAGCAATAGGAAAGCCATTTGTTTAGAGTTATACCTGACCAGGGATGTGAAAACCAAACTCCACTCACACCCCTTTTCGACCAACAGGGAACGGGTTCTTGAACCGGTTCCATTCAGGACTCTTTGAACCTTGGAGCCAGCTAGCAAACCATCTCACATTTTCACAGGTTTTGAGCGGAACCGCTGTAATCAAGGATGTGTCATGAACGAAGGGCGTTGCACAATGCACAGCGGGAGAAAACAGTAGCAGCAAGATGGCAGAGCGCATTGATTACCTGCGAGCTTTTTTTCTGTTATTGCAGATATTTGTTTTCATTCCATTTTTTCTGAAGATGCATCCTTTTCCATTGTGCTGTGCTCTGCTTCCTCTCCAAACTGACACGCCCACTGATGTCGTCACTGATCGTGCTGAAAAAACCAGCACTATTTTGGTTCCAGATGGGAACCGACTTTTCAGGTCGAATAAAAAATTCCAAACCAATTTATTTTTGGTCGAAATGCTCTGAACGGTTCAAAATCTGGTGTGCGAACCAGAACGGAACCCGTTCCCTGTTGGTCAAAAAGAGGCATCATTTTCCCAACCCTCCACTTTATTTAAACAGTCTACTTATACCACAGCATTACGTTACATTACAGGCATTTGGCAGACGCTCTTATCCAGAGCGACGTACAACGTACCCAGAGCAGCCTGGGGAGCAGTTGGGGGTTAGGAGCTTTGCTCAAGGGCACTTCAGCCATTCCTGCTAGTCCAGGGAATTGAACCAGCAACCTTTGGTCACAAAGCTGCTTCTCTAGCCATTAGGCCATGGCTTCCTCCAGCAAGAATTATTTAACTTTTTAATTTATGAACAACACTTTATACTTTCAAGCTCCTCCTATAACTTTCATCATACTCTCCTTATAACAGCATAAGGCTGTTCCTTCACCAGCTTGTGCTCACTCTCTCGCAGTTAAGACAAATAACACAGCTTTTCATATTACTGAGATACCAGAATGTGCAAAGTCCTCTGTCCTGAAGGCTCTCCTATGGTGGAAAACTTGGACTGTTATAAAGCACTGACACTGGAGAGTCCTTCCATGAATCTTAAATAAATCTCTCCTTACAAAAAGCTTCACCATATTAACAATATGTTTGAACGTTTAAGAAAAACAATACTTTTTTACAACTATTTATTGTTAGTCTTAGATTATGTGGACCATCCGCCATACATGTTCCCATGCAAGATGTTCCTACGGAAATGAAAACATTAGAACAAACATTAACATAAACCTGTGTTTTTTTTAAGCTTTGTCCCACATGTTTGCATGAAAAGTGACATTATTTCAAAGGGAGTCATCAAATAAGCCAAATTCCAACAACTTCTAAGTAGTAAAGCTAATCTTCAGTGACAAAGAGCAGCAGCAAAGCAGATTTTTATACTTTGAGGCAGTGACTAGAC
>JAOTRR010000002.1:7772689-7787714 GCA_028570945.1 Gogo arcuatus
TTTATATTTACAAAATACAATTAAGTTGGTCAGTAAAATTATTGAAAATCTTTTCTTTGTACTTTTGTCAGTTAAATAAAATTTCACATGAATTAATAAATCACAGATTTTTGTTTTTATTGCTTTTTGGAAAATATCCCAACTTTTCTGGAAATGGGGTTAGTACCTTAGTAAAATTATGTTAATGTCATGGTTACCATGTAGGACTAGAGTAAAACTAGTAGTGTCATAGTGACCATAATGTACAAACCACTGTAATGTCATGGTTACCATGTAGGACTTGAGTAAAACTGTGGTAGTGTCATAGTTACCATAACGAACCATCATAAAATCATTGTAGCATCACAGTTACCAAAGACTACCATGGCAAAACCATGGTTGTGTCATGGTAACCATGAAGTACCACAGTAAAACCATGGTTAAGCAGAGTAAATTTCCCTAAGGGTATACTGTATATAACATTGCTGTGAATGCTCTACCACCCATTTGGTCAGTCTTGGCCTGTGCTAGTTTCTTTCCATTGCTGGGGGACAGATAGCGGGGCTGACAAATTGTTCATAGCAACACATGGACTACAGCCAGTAATTGTATACCTACGATGTGTACCTCTGTTACCTGATAAAATGACCAGTCTAGAAGGGTGTTCTCTTTACATAACGGCTTTTTGCCACTGGCTACCGCTTCCGAATGAGGAAGCACGTGACCGGAGCTTAACCAATCGGACACCAGTGACGTGGAGCTACGAAATTTGAACATTATTGTGTAGCCAATGGCGTTATGTTTGTGGCGCACCGCTGCCGTTTGAAACACGTCTATAAAGGAAGTAGTTAGAGAGCTAAAAGTTAGCTAACTTTTGCATTAGCACGGAAAATTTAATATTGTTTAGAATATAGAAGACGTTTATAAATATATTGTATTATGCGCAAATGCAGACGGAGGAATGTTAAATGCCTTAAAAATGTTGAACAGGTAGGGTGGCTAGTTAGCTAACAGCGCGCATATTGATTTGTATAGCGACATAAGGTTAAGTTAAATGAATTAGCCTAGCAACGCTTTTCTAGGTCATTAGCTACGTTATGTTTATGTAGAGAAAGACGAACATAGCTCGCTGTATCAAGTGATATAAGACGCAGTTTAAGACGCTAAAACCGCAAACTAGTCAAACTTCCGTAGTATAGTCGATATAGGTATTCAGCAGACGTCTCTGAGACCTATGGTCCTGGCCATCTAGCTTGAATAAAAAGCTAAGTGTGTGAGTTTAAATTAAAAGAAGCAGCAGCAGCAGTATGAAGACCGTAGAGAGAGATGTGGTACGTCTTGCAGTTGTGCAGCATCTTCGTGCAAATTACGCCATCAAGACGAAGAACTGGAACAAATGCAAAAGCCGAAAGTCCACACCAGGCAATGCGGTGAGGAGACAGCCAGTCTGTGCAAAACTTTAGCTGTATAACATTGTATACCTTGTTTTTGCTTAATGTTGCATTTGACTCGCATGTTTTTGAAGTCACAGGTTTTCTAGGATTTACAGAAAGTTTTCATTCACACTTCATGATGTGTGTGTGATTTAGTGACTTAGCAAGTCACTTCAGTATGTTTCTCACCAGATAGGAAAAATGGCCCAATTTCCTGTTTGGGGCTTCATACGCAAGAATGAGGCAAATACATGAAAACCTCAGTTTCAGTGGCTGCTCATTGCAACCAGAAAAATCGTTCTTTGTTTATGTAGAGAACAATGCAGATGATGTAGAAAAATGGTACACTTAATTTTGTGACACCTTTTGCAATAAACAATGCAAAAAAAAAAAACAGGTTTCCATTTGATACTAAAGTGTAATTATGCCAGTGCACTTCATGTAAGAGCCTATTTCAGGGCATTGAAGCTTCTGAACAACAAGAAGAACCAGCAAAACCAGCTCGTGCTTCATGCCATAGACCTACTTGTGACTCTCGTAAACGGTTGGCAAGCACTAATAACTACTAGTACCACACTGCCTCTACAAGCCTATTACTCTATTTGTCTTATTGCTAGCAAACATTGCTTACTTTGTTGTTATAACATACGACCCCATGGGAAACTATTAGTGTGTTTAACCTTGTTTTTAAAAGCATGAAATGGTCTAGGAGTACTGTACTTTGTTTTCTTAAGATGCGAATCCCTTGGACCTCAGGCTATATTCACACAGCAGGCAAAAGTGTCCCAAATCTGATCTTTTTCTTCAAATGTGACAGATTTGTTACTTGTATGGCTGTGTGAGCAGCAAAAAAAACCCCACTGAATCTGACATTTTCAGTTCTGATTTGTTCCGTTTTTATATGTGGCACTGAAATCTGATATGTATCCGAAACGTGGCAATGTGACCTCTGTCTGAACAGACAAATCAGATTTCGTGTAACTTTTACGTCAGTCCAACCCAACATTCATCATAATTTCATGGTACTAGGAAGGAAAGGTGAAGTGAAGCAGGATTTCGGTCATGGGGTGGTGAGGTAACGGACCTCATAAACATTTGGGATGATGTTGCTGTAAAAGCAAAATTTACTGTAATCGTGTGGTGTTCACACCAATCATAAGTATACAGCGCTAGGTACGGGTGTGAACGTGGTCTAGTGTGAGACATGTTGTTGTCCAATCACTCAAAACACTTTCAAATGTGGTCTAGGTTGTACATAACCGCATAACATTTGTAGTGTGAATGCAAAAGCATGCCGAACAGCGTCAAAGGACTGCCTAATCAACTGCATCATTGCTCTAGTCAGAAAATACATAATCATTGCAAGACTGGAAATTGTGCTGAATCAATGAATACCCCAAGCACCCAGCAGTCTGCATTGCTGGCACACACCTATAGGATTCTGTAGGGTCTTTTGGCTGAAACAGCACAGACGAACATAGCTGCTTTTCATAGCTTCCTTCATCATCTAAGCTCCCATTTATTTATAAGTTTTCTTAGCAGACCATGTGATTTAAACATTTCAGACAGCCCATACAGGTACACGAGAAACAGGACATTTGTGCAGCAGAAGACTGATGCAATAAATGTGTATGACAGCCTTCCTCCAGCAGAAAGATATATAAAATCTGATCACAAGTAAACGTTGGAGGTGCATTCAATATACCAGGTGTATATGATTGAGTTTTGGCTGTTTGTTTGTGATTGGATCAGTTGAGACAGATGTTAATACCAGGTGTGAAGCTGGGCCTCAGAAGCCACTTGGAATGTTAACACGGATTAAATGTAAAAATATCCTACAAGCCTTATAAATGCAAAGCAGCACTAATGCCTGGAAATCAAAGAGTAGTGAACTGGACAAGATGCACTGATTTCTGTGATGGACTAAAAAAAAAAAGTATGGACGTTCTGTTTTGAGTATGTTGATTCATGATGCAGGTTAAACATTCTCTTATTTATTTATTTTTTTGCCCTAACTTGACATTCCTGATGTGTATCCCATTTAATGTTCTCTTCTTTCATGATACAGTTAATCACCTTTAAAACTAGCAAAAACAAACAAAACCAGCGCATATGGAGACTGCAAAAAATGCAAAGGTCAAGAAACCTGTTAGTTAGCTTCTTGACCTGTTTTTAAATTAATGATTTATATTTATTAATGGTGACCTTCCCTTTTACTTTGCAGTTTCTTTCTGTGAAGAATAGGAAATTCTTTACTTGAACTTGTTTTCAATTACTTAATTTGAAGGAAGTTAAGTAATACAATTGGGCGTTTGCACAACTTTGTACATCGTTGTTTTTCAGACAAATACTGCGGGACTTGTTCACATATTTTTCCCCCAAAACGTTAATTCACTTGGCTGACCTGGGATATCTGTTCAGTTAGATTACAAACAGGGTTGTGTTTCACAGCTATGGAATGTCTCTCAACAGCTATCTTGACGTTTTTCCCTTGTTTAGGCTTGTAGTAATGAGAATCAGAAGTACTGCAGGTGCTTCATAAAAAGAAAAAGAAAAAAACTAATGTAGGATTTGTATCCTGATGAAACTAAATTAGAACCACTGTTGCAGATCCTTTCAGTTAACTGATGGCATGCTAAATTATTTATTTCCAGACGAAGGTCTTTGGAGTGGCTTTAGAAAGTCTACAGCATTGTCATGTGCTAGACTACGGAGATATACCCTGGTAAGATGGTTTGTTCTCTTTAAAATGCTTGTTCTCAGTTTACGTTAAGTTTTCTGATTATTGAGTTATGAAATTGTGCCTTAGAGACTTCTACTCTGGTTAACCAGCTTGTATTTTGTTTGTAAAATCAATAACAGGTTTGAACTGGATTAAAGTCTGTAGTAAAAGACTTTAATCCACATTTGCAAAACAATAGTGTTTCAGCAACAGCTCTAACATCTGCCTCTTCACTCAGCTTCGTAGTGGATGCCTGTACATGCCTTCTGGGGCGTTTGGACACAGAGGGCCTGTTTAGAAAATCAGGTTCTGTTGTTCGAGTGAAGGCGCTTAGGGTGGGTGACCTGTCTTGGCTTCTTTGACTTTCTGTTGAGAGGCTGTCTCTGACTGGGATTTCATGTTAAACAGTGACTGCTTTGTTCTGATTCTGTAGGTGAAGTTGGATCGCTCAGAAGAGTGCCTGTCCACTGCGCTGCCGTCAGACATAGCCGGGCTCCTGAAGCAGTTCTTCAGGGAGCTGCCTGAGCCTCTTCTGGCCACAGACCTACAGAGCAGCTTTCTAAAAGCCCAGGAGCTGCCCACTTTGGAGGACAGGACTTCAGCAATTCTCCTGCTGTCCTGTGTGTTGGCGCACGAGAATTTAAACACACTGCGCTACTTCTGCAGCTTCCTGAAAAGGGTTTCTCAGAGGTGAGCTGAAAATGTCTGGAGGTTAATTTTTACATAGCTCATGTATGTTGATGAGGGACAAGAAGTTGGGGCAGTCGCTGTGTTGTAGATTGGCACGATTGGTGTTTAGCTAAGAGAGCTTTTTAAAACCATTTTCAGTGTTCCTTATAATTGTATTGATTATTGTTTTTAAAAAGCAGTTGTTGTCTGAGGTAATTTGACCTCCTCAGTGGAACATAGTTTCCCTAAGGAAGTTGAAATACTGTTTTATTTGCGGTTCTTAAACTAAGCTTTATTTTGTGTGTAAATTGAATGAAAGGAATAAACGTTTAGTGGCAATTTCTTTTCACAATTCACACGACTCTGGTATGTAGAAAATCAGGACTCCAGTCAGTCTCTCCTTTGTTACAGATCTGATGAAAACAAGATGGACAGCAGCAATCTTTCTGTTGTTTTTGCCCCAAACCTCTTTCACTGGGGGGATGGAACAGAGAAGGTGAACGCCAGCACAGAGAAGAGACTAAAGCTTCAAGCTGCTGTGGTGCAGTGCCTCATTGATAATGCTCAGGACCTAGGTAGTTAATTCATTACTACTTAAGAGGTGAATCAGGATCTTTAGCAGAAGGAATCGACCATTTTAGTTTCTTCAGAATAGCTTAAATCCATAGTTGGGACCCAAATGTTATGAAATTCGCTTGTGCTCTGAATGAGTTTGTGCTCTTTTTTTTTTTTTTTTAGGTGTGGTGCCAGAGTTCCTTATGGCCAAAGTTCCAGGCATGCTAGGCTGTGAAACTGGTGTGTTTTCCCCTTCAGATGCTGTGGAGGAGGGAAGCACATCCTCAGGTGGAAAGAGATGCAAGCGCAGTTTAGGAGGTAAGAGCTTGATATGTGAAAGAACAGTGGTCTTATTTCCCCTAACCTCACTGTTTGACTGTAAGCTACTGGTTATGAGTTTGTAACATGACGTACAATGGAACAGAGGCCTTTCTTAGCAAAGTGTTTTAAACATGGGCCTTCACAGATGAGTGGTTTTGTCTTGCATTCCAGATATGGTAAATGGAGCTCTGACTAGGTTAAAAAGTAATAGAACCCCTTCAAATACGCCTCAGCCTGATGGAATTGGTGGGTATGCAGTACTCTCAAGTTAGGCTTGACTACATGTCTGTTGCATGCATGAAAGTTATGTTACCTCAGTTGCTAAGCTACAACAGATGTGTTGAAGGCAACTGTTTCTCAACCTAGTCCTTAGAGTCCCTGGCGGACCACGGTCTAAATGTGGACCGGGCATTTTAGAGGATTAAACTGTAGCAAAGCATACAATGTATGAACAATAGGCATGTTTCACCCAATTCACGATTCGATTTGGTACACAATTTGATTTTCCTATGATATTTTTGGGGGGAAAAATGAAAGAAAAATTTTATTACCAAAAAAATTAAATGTTATTTTTGTATTCTTTATCAACTGAAATAATCCTTTTGTTAAATTAAAAAAAAAACCCTCATTTTCATTTTTGTAATAACCAACAATAATTTACCCATGTTTGTAAAGTTTGGAGTAAAATATAATAGCCTATTAACTAAAATATTCCTTTTATAAAATGAAAAACTTAATAAAAAATAGGCCTTTTCTTAATAAACTTATTAACATTTGCTACTTCCAACTGCTTCTCTCTTCTTTAGCTTTCAGCAGTCTGTAAAAAGAGAGATCCGATTTCTTGTTAAATCTATTTGTACAGTCAATCCCGAAACAGCTCTTTCCCATTTTAGATCTGTGTTTTTCATGGCATTAGACCTGTTACTTCCGCCTAGGGAGAAGTCACATGTATTCCCGCTATTGTTCGTTATGTCCCTCTGCTGTCTAAACAACATAATTACAGCTAGGAAAAATTAAGAGATTACGCAGCCTGATAATATTCACAATTAATTTATTACATCGATTTGAATCGTTGGAAATTCATATCGTCGCACAATATCGTTACATGCCTAATGAACAAAATGGCTGCGGTTCAGCGGCGATCACAAATTTATGAACATGAACCAGCACAGCTTCAATAGATCTTCTGCTGTGACTTATCCAATCACATGCATTTGTATAAATAATTTAGCTGAAAGCAGCTCATCAGACCAGAGACCAGCTTCATGCCTAGAGACATTTAGTCCAGAAAAGGGAGAGTTTTCACAGATTTTCATAGCTATTTTAAATGTAACCTGTCTTGCATACATAAGGAACTGCTGACTTGATTTGTACAACTTTTCTTTTACAAAAAGAGACAAATGGGCAAAGAAGTATGAGTTTATCTTTCCTGCCAAAAGTCCAGAGCTGTTGTCCTCATCTGACACCAGGGCACAACAAAATATAACCACTTCTAATTTATTTTTATTTATAGCCATGAACTAATGGTGAAGTATTAAAATATAACTGTTACTATTCAGCCATGTTTATCCGGACGTTTGTTAGGAAAGAATTTTATGAATTTTAGTTGAATACCCTTGCATTAGACTGTCCAATAGATATATTTTACCTTGTACTTTCCCAGCTTTTAATACACAGGAATGAGGAATTGAGTATATTGCATTGCTTCATTCAGCTGTGCTGGGAGTGGAATAGAGCAAAGTGCAGCTTGTGGGGCTCTGAGGAATAGACTGGGAAACAATGATTTGGATGTAGTAAAGTGTTTCTTATCTGCATGCTGTGGGGGGTTTTTTTTCCGCTTTTCTTTTTAAACGCAAAATAAATGTGTTGCTCTATATAGTTATTTAGGTTGGAAGTTTTGTTCAAGCTTTTCAGTTGTTCATCCTGGTGCAAACATGCTTGCCCTGCTACATAAAATACATAAAATAAAGGACTAGATTTTAGATTGCCTGCTTGATCTTGCTTGGGAACTATCTTAAAGACTGACAGCGCATGCCATCTTTTATTCAGTAAAGATGGAGTTTCCTTCAAATGCTTGTTGAGCTGATTTTGATGTCTGAATGTGCCTTGATCATGCCTTGCCGCCTTTTGCTGTGTGAATTTCCAGATATTTTTTGTGTTTAGTTTATCCAGTGCCTTTCTAACAGCCACTGTTTTTTGTGTTTCTCAATTACCATTCCATTACACATGCGATTATTATAAGGGGGGACCAAGTAAGATTAATAAGTACAACTTTAACTAACAAAAACAGTCTATAATCTGTAAATACTGTGTCAATGCAATAATCTGTACACAGGCTATTGCAATTAGGTCTAAACCAGAAGAACCAGGAGATTGCTAAAATGAATCGTTTTCTTTTATAAAGTGCATATCCATATGCTACTAAAAAGCCGTGATGTGTCTAAGAGGTGAAGTGGTTGAGAAATACTGACTTGCTTAGTAGCTGTTTAGGCTTATACCCATGTTATCATTTAAGCTAACCTTTAAATTACATTTTAAATTATGTTAACTGAATCAAATCTTGATTTCTAGTAATTTCCACTGGTACCCCTTTTGGAACCCCTAAGCGCAAACTGCCGCTAGAGTCAGGACACAGTTATGGACTCTCCAACAAGAAGCGCAGGTCTATCAAGAACCTCGGGCTGGAACTTCTACCAAATTCCTTTTTTGGAGGAATCTCCACACCTGGATCAGGTACAGATTATTTAAACATGGACGGGGTCTGCAGCAACATCAGACGCTATGTACAGCCAGTTATCTCCAGTTCATTTTGAGATTGCTGACGTGTTTACACCAAGCGTCTTTTAAAATGACAAGTTGATAACAGATCATATGTTGATATGATATTGTAGCACATCTAAATTAGGTCTGATAGCACACGTAGTTTACATAAATATTGCTTTTACAGTGGTGAGAAATGGCTTTTTCTCTTAATTAAACCTTTTGGCCTAAACTCTGGTATTAGTAACATTGTGTTGAAATTATATTATCTTTAATATAGTTTTTATTGATCATTGTAATAAAAATGTGGGAAACATATTTTTTTTTTTTTTTTTTTGTAACTGGAACATTACATTTACATTGTTGGTTCTCTCAGTCCACAGTGCCTCAGGAACCCTGGATTCATGTGGCTCACCCTCAGTCAGCAAAAGTAACCGTCTGACTGCCAGCTCAGCAAGAAGAAAGAGCAAAAGACTGAACCACAGAAACATTAACAGGTATGAAGCATCACTACCTTCTGACTGAAAAGGGAAGAATTTGGGATTCGTATATCTCACTGATTTTTGTCTGCTTTGAATTAAATATGCTGTGTGACTTGAGAAGTCTGTTGATTTTCACATAGGAATAGATTTACATTGAGACCTGGAGTAATTCCATTGTGTTTAGGTGCGCCTTGTTCATGTCAGTCTTTTTCTCCTTCCTTCCTTCCTTACTTCCTTACAATAATAATAACGATGATATAAACCGACTCTTAGTCCTGTCCAGATAGACACCTCTGTCATTTTCCAGGCAGATGCTATCTCTTGAGATTGGGGGGCAGCTCTTTATGCTCATGTAAGTGCCCTAATACCATGCGTTGCTTTCTAGAGATAAATGATTAAACAGCTGTAAGTTCCCTAATCATTTCATGTTAGAAGCTGCCAAATTAATAGACATAATTTTAGATGATTTACATATTATGTATAAAACAGCATGATCACATGACCATGTATGACAGTCATCCAGTCATAGACAAAACAACTTGCCAGAAACTCGTCCCTCTCACATGAATTTAATTCATTTTAATTAAAGATGCCATTCTGTGAAACTAATCTCATCCAGATGGGGTGTAGGAGAGCGTTCAAATCTTTGTCATGCTGTGTGCCTCATTAGCTGCTTTAAATAAGCACTGGTTAAAATATTCGCTTCGGGTTAAAACACAGCTCCATATGATGGTCTTGTGCAAAGTTAGCAATTAACGTGTGGTTGTTTTTAAATGGTAATGCATTCATAAAAGTCAGGTACTCATAATTTACTCAATTTTATAGTACCATGATATCGACTGATCTGGCTCTGGTATGAATTTCCCCACATCTGTTTTTATTTGTCAATTATTTCAAAGATTGTCTAGATGTTGTTAGATCATGTTGCTCATTGGCACTGATATATAATCATGATATAACCACCATTAAATGTTGTTTAATTTGGGAAATAACTAGTACAGTAAAATACCTTGTGTCTTCACACCTGTCTTCTTTGTGCTGATGCACACACAGAAGGATTGAGTGATAACAGCTCCACCTTGTGGATGTTTTGTAGCTTGCTTTGTCACTTTAATCAAGCTAAAGTCCATGAATTGCTTTGTGTGTAAAAATGAAAGAAAAAAAATGAGCAAAATAGAAATTTGAATTCTGATCTAAATCACTTGTGAATAATTACTAAATTGAAATGTTTGCCTTTGAATATTTATTTATTTTATTTATTTATTTTTCAGAACTGAATCAGGAAAGGGTGGCTGCTTTTCGCCAAGGGTGGCCAAAAAAGAGACAACGAGAAAGTCCTTGCGTCTGCGCTTCAGCCTCGGGAAAACCAGCCGAGATTGTGTAAGTCCATCATCTCTGTCTGCCTCCTCAAGAAACTGCACAATTCAACTTTAATCAACCTCCTCAGTCTCCTTGTTCGTCAGTGCTATATAAATTTCCATGTTTGTTTTAATGTGCATGTAGAATTTTGCATGTTGGAGTGCTGCTAATCTACATGCAATTAATAGATTATGTTTAAAGGTTGTAATACAATCATTAATGTTATACAGTTTTGGGATATTTGACCCGTGTCTGTAAACTTCTTTGATTTTTACATTTGCCATTGACTTACTGGTGTTTTGATAAAAAAAAATTTCTTTTCTTTTTGGCAATAATGTAAAATAGTAACTGGAGGGTCTAAAATGTCTAACAGCCGCAGTCGGTCAGTGGTAAAGAAAGCAGTTGGATAATCAGGCACTGGACATCGTCCTCTGTGCAGAGGTATAGTTAGTTGCTTTCAAAGGATGCAGTATCTGGAAATCTGAAATCCTGAATTGACTGCTACCTCTATTATTATCCAGCTATTCATATAGATGTGTACTTTTTTTTTTTATTTTATTTTTTTTTATTTTTTTTTTTTGTATGCAGTAAACACTACAGTTTAGTCCGTTTCTAATGGAACAGGCTATTGCCTCTGAAGGTGCGACATCAATGAAAATAGGGAAACAGAACACATTGAGCTGTAGCACCTGTTTAAATGACGGAAGTAGAAATGCTGTGCAGAGCACTTCATATTAAAATGGAATTATTATTGAATATTACATTTTGGAAGAGGAATTAAGACTTGTTGGGAAGGATGGGTATTTTATAATCAGGTGTCTTCATTTTTATAATTACTATCTGCCCTTGGTAAAAAATAAGCAGTAAGTGTTTTTTTGTTTATTTTAACAGCGAATTTATGATGTCTTTGTCATTTGTATCTTTGTGTATTCTGTGATGGTGGCTAACTTTGCACATTTTGTATTAATATTATATTAAGAGAAGAGATGACTGTTTATTAGCTCTGTCTAAACTATAACTGTGATTTACTTAAAATAAATTACATTTTAAGAATGAAAGACACTAATGTTTAACATTTTTAGCTGTTTAATAGAAAGCTTTTTTTAATAGAAAGCTTTTCTGACAGATTGCTTGATTTGGGTTTTTCTTTATACCTGATACCTTGATGCATTATATGTCTATTTGCTCCAAAATAAAAACTATGTATTAATGCTCGCACTCATTGGCCACTTGATCATTTATTATTATTATTATTATTATTATTATTTCTGATGTTATCATAGTTTTGCATCTAAAATACAGCATTTCAAAGAGCAGACACATGGGTTTTTTATACAGTCAGGATTTAAAAAGAAGGTGCCTTTATTCCAACAGAGTGTCATTTCAAATTCTCTACCGGTGCCAAAGGGGTCAGAGGTCATTGGCTGGCGCCTAGCAACACAAGAGAGCGTCACCTGTTTTCACTTCAAAGATGGTGCATTTAGTCCAGCTGTACTGACAAACAGTACTTCACAAGGTCAGTCTGTATGTATGTTTTTACTGTATTTTACTAATCTCTGAAAAATGCTTCTGTCTGTTTGTGCCTTTTGTAGAACCTTATAATACCTAGTTATCTACAGGGGCACTGCAAATTTGTTAGGTACCCCTTGGCTTATTAGTTAACTGGTTAAAAGCATCCAAATCTGACCAAGAACTCTTGCAAACCAGGCTGGGAGAAGGAACCTCCGAGCAGAACCCACTTTTTGGTTTCGGACAGGTATAAATAATGAAAATACTTCAGCAGCGTTTAGTGCCAATTTTAAGAACACTGTTTTCATTATCTCCTCATGCTTTATTTAAAATATTGGCCCTTATTCATCAAAGTTGTGTAGGAATAAGTATTGACTTGAGAGCATAGATTGATGTATAAATGAACCTGCATCTGATTCATGAAAGTATCGTGCGGCATCAAAACGAAAGCTGGTTTGATGGTGAATCAATAAAAGCAGAGCATTCAGCAGATTAGTTTTCCAAGATCTGAGGAAAGAAGTAAATGTAGATTTGGGGGGGGGGGAGCATTTCAGTGAAGCTGAGGTGGAGGTGCTTGCGTTAGAGTTTGCTGCACATAATACTCTTTTTGGTATCTTCAAAAATGGCATAAAAGGTGAGTAAAAAATTAAGTAAAATCAACGCTTAAGAGTTTCGATAGAGGAAAGGATGGTACAGTACATCAGGACATTTGTCTTTTGCAGTCCTTGCTTTTTACTGAAATTAATGGTATCATGTAGACGAATGTAGACAGTTATGGAAGTGTGACACTTTCGTGCGTGTGTGTGTGTGTTTTAAGGCCAAAATCAGGTAGAAATTTTAATCCCAGGTAGTTATATGAAACCTAGTCACTACTAGATTTTGATTCATTTTAGCTTGATTCTAAATCAGATTGAATTAAAATTTTATTTATAAATATAACTCGGTAGGCATGTAACAATTCGCCCAATTCATGATTTGGTTCATGATATTGGGTTCACGATTTGATTTTTCCACGATATTTAAAAAAAATTAAATAAATTTTATTACCAAAAAAATGCAGCATTTATTTTCCTATTCATCAACTTAAATATTCCTTTTGTTAAATTAAAAATGAATACTTTTGTTTTATTTTCTTAATAACCAACAATAATTGTTTACAAACATTTGTAAACGTTGGAGGAAAATATAATAACCTCTTAACTAAAATATTCCTTTTATTAAAAAGTTAAAGGATTTTTCTTAATTTAATATTTATGAACATTTGTGAAGGTTGTAGTCGGCTTAAACCTAAAACAACTACCTCCGTTTTTCTCTTCCTTAGCTTTCAGCAGTCTGTTTAAAAAAAGAGAGAGAGAGAGAGGGCTCCGATTTCTTATCTATTTGTACAGTCAATTGCAGCACAGCTCTTTCCCATTTGAGAGCTGTTTTTTGTACGTTTTCGCAGCATTAGAGATATGTTACTTACGCCTAGGGTGACGTCAGTCTGGTTTGCACAGTTATAAGTTTTATTATATGGCTGTTGTATAAAAGAAAAGCAATACAGTGTTGTTGCCAAATCTGCTTCACAGGAACCAAATACATCAGTAAATCTGAAGACAACCTGCAGAGCCCTCATGAGACGGAAGAGCCCGGGACGTCCTGGAGTAGGGAGACGCTAGACGGAATCAGAGAACACACTTTCTCTGATACTCCAATGAAAGCATACCTCAGCTGCCGCTCAGAACCAACCATAGTCTTCAGCAAACCAGCTGTAATCAACACCATTCCGAAGAGCCTCTGCTGTGCTACTAGCGCTGAGAGCTTAGCTAGTTCAGAGGCTTTCCAAGAGGACAGCTCTCAGGCAGCGCCTAATCTTCTGAAGGTCAGTGGAGCTTTGGTTGTATCTGACAGTAAGAGTCATACTACTGATGGAGAGGAACCCAAAGTAAAAACAGAGGAACGTTCACGTGCAAAAGACATCTTTGCTTCTTCATATTCCTCTTCGCTTTCAGGTGAACTAAAGAAAAATGCTGAAACACCACAGAAGGTTTTGGAGGAGGATAATCGTGATGTCACTTTTGGACAAATCGACTTTATTTCCTTGTCTCCTCTGCATATAGACAGTACTCTATTTGAAGCTGCAGAGAGTTCAGATTTAGTCAAAGATACCCACAAGGCCTCTGTGAATGCTGACAATGAGAGCAGTTTGCTGTTTAGAGACAGCTCAGCAGCTTCTGCAGACTGCAGCCAGCTGATTGATGCTCTAGACATCCAAAGCCCTGTGGCCTTCAGGCTCAACAACTCGATCACAGTTCAGTCTACACCATTTTCAAGAAGAAAGCAAACCAAGGAGCTGAATACCTTTCAGTCTCAGAAGTTCAAAGAGCCATTGTTGTTGGAAAAGTCTTCCAAGTCTTCAAGTCAGCATGGAGCCACACTTGGTCCTGTGGAACCATGTCGAATGAGAGTGGCTGACCATGTACAGCGTTTCAACACGCTGGCACTCAATTCGCCCAAAGCCAAAGCCCTATCTCCTTTGAAGTTCCAGCGAACACCCGTACGGCAGTCAGTCAGGAGGTTCAACACACTGAACCAGAGGAGAGACACCAGGTCTGGGTGGTGTGCTACAGGTCATGGTTCTTCCATGATTAAAGCAGTTAGTTTAGGAAGTGGCCATTTCAGTGGAGTTCAACAGCACTCTCAACCTAGTGAGGTCTTCTTCCTGCCTCCTAATGATAATGAAATCTCTTCAAAGCCAAAGCTACCAGTCTCTCCCCAAAAGCCAGACAACAATAGGCATTGTGCTTTGGGAGATGTAACCAATATGGTGGCACTCACGGCAAAGGGCAATGGATCATCAGCAGCCCCCAAATGTGCCACATCTGAAGTGTCCAAGTCTGTCCTGCTCCTAAAAGCTGAGAAAGGGTACCGAGCTTCACCCAAGAATCCCCTTAGATGCAGCGTACTTCTCTCCGCTATGAAGCCTATGGATCTATAAAAGAACTGCAACTGAAATGAGCCATTTCAACTTATTGCTTTGCAGTTTCTTAATTTCTTTTTCAGGGGTCTTAATTTATTTTGTGCCATTGGTTTTGAGCTGTTCTTGGTTTAGTGTAGTTGTGATTATACTGTATATTCATTCAGTTCAGCCACGACATTAGTTAAGTCATGGGTCAGAAAAAATGTGATAAACAGTGAAAGTTCAGAAGCAACCTTGTGCTTCATGGCTTTCTTTTTGTACTGTAGTATAAAGCCCA